>JAEUYN010002058.1:0-62393 GCA_018257835.1 Euura lappo | reverse complement strand
GTGAGATTTATCCGTTATTCGGGGTTTAGATAGATCGATTGTTTCCAGTAATGGATGCCTAATACCTGATCGATATGATAAAGGCGGGAATTTCAATTCAAGATTTGTGAATACAGATGACTGAGATTCTGGATGTCAGATCTTTTGTTAACGGAATTGTTTTTTGTAATGTTAATCATTTCCTTCATTAACCTCTTGTGCCAGTTTTTTTCTGATTCTAGTACCTCTACATTGTCAAAATCAAAGGTGTGCCCCTTGGATAGAGAGTGAAGGGCCAGCGCAGATTTTTCTGGATCTTTACATTTTATGTCATATTTGTGTCCGTTCATACGTTTTTTGAGGTGTTGTTTTGACTGGCCGATGTAACATTGTGGGCAGTTTTTGCAGTTCACTTTGTAGATGGTGTTAATTCTATCCAAGGTGGGCACCTTTGATTTCAAGTTGGTAAAAAGGTTGTAAGTGTTATGAGGCACTCTATAGGCAATGGATATACCTTCTTTATTCAAAATATTTCGAATGTGTGAGGAAAGGCCTTCAATAAATGGAATTGAGCACACAATCTTGTTGTTATTGTTGTCTGTTTGGTTCCAGTTTATAGTGTTATACCATTTGTGTACTCTTTCATCTTTTATTTTATTTATAAGTTTAAGGGGATATCCATTGTTCCGTAGAGTGTCTGTAACAATTTTGATGTTTTGTTTTCGGAATTTTGGGTGAGCAAGTCCAATGCATCTGTCGAAAAGTCCACTTACAACGCTTTTTTTATGTTCTATAGGGTGTTTAGAGGTGTACTGTAGGTATCTTCCGGACCATGTATCTTTCCTATACCAATCTGTGATGATGTGATTTTGATGGTTGATGACCAATGTGTCAAGGAAGCTGATTTTCCCGTTGGATTCAAGTTCATATGTGAATTTTAGTCGAGGATGGAAATTGTTGAATTTTTGTAACAGAATGTCAATATTGTCCTTGTGTACACATGTTAGAATATCATCTACGTATCTTTTATAGAATGGTAGAGAGAATGGTAGTTTTTCAATTACTTGTTGTTCAAGATTTTCCATGACAAGGTTCGCTACAACTGGGCTGATAGGGGACCCCATTGCTACACCAAAGATTTGTTTGTAATGTTTGTTTTCATGTACAAAAAAGGTGGAATTTAGGCAAAGTTTTATAGCGTTGATGAAATCCCTCTTTTCTATGACAGTGTGATGTTTTATGGAGTTCCAATTTTTACCTATGACAGCCAATGCTAAATTGGTGGGGATATTGGTGTATAAAGCTGTTACGTCTAGGGATATTAATACATGGTCCGGAGGAACCACAGTACCCTTAATTTGTTCAACAAATGACCACGAGTCTTTGACATGATATTTAGTGTTGCCTACTATGTTAGATAGTATGCCGCCGCAGAATCTGGCAAGCTTATAGGTTGGAGAATCACAGTTCGATACGATAGGTCTTAACGGAACATCAAGTTTGTGAACTTTCGGTAAAAAGTATATTTTCGGTGGCAATGAGTTGTGCGTTAGTAGACTTTTTGCAGTGGATGAGGAAATATATTCTTTTTTGCACCAACCGTTTATGAGCTTGTTAGATTCTGTTTCTACCGGTTTTGTTGGATCTTTTTTGATTATTTCGTAGGTCTCGACATCTTTTAGTAATAGTTCACATTTTTTGTCATACTCTGATTTGTCCATGATGACAGTGATATTGCCTTTATCAGCTTTAGTGATGAGTAGGTTTTGGTGTTTTTTTAAAAATTCTTTAGCTGATTTAAATTTAGCAATTTCGAGTTTGGATCTGGAATTCTCAATTTCTGAGTTGGTTTTCTTGAAATTCGAGATAGTAGACGTTATTTCAGATCTAATTTTGTCTTTGGTTTTTGTATCATTGCCAATTAAAGCTAGCTCCACCGATGCAACTATGTCATTGATTGGTAAGTGATGTTTTTTCACTGGAATTCCATGTTTGGAACCCAGGGCAAGACAATCTTTTATGTCCTGTGGAATAGGGGTGTTCGTGAGGTTGATACACCATCCATCAGGAGTATGAGTTGGTGGAAATTGTTTTTCTTCCAATGAATTGATCTTTTTTATGTTGTCATTTTTGATTTTTTGAAAGATGTTATCTGCTCTTGTAATGTCAGCTTGATATTTGTTTGATTCCTTGTTCGACGGTTGATTTGAGTGAAATTGTGTGATTTCTTTATCAAGGTTGGTTTTTAGTGTAGCAGTATTCCGATAACAATTTGTAATTTCTAAATTTAATGCTACTTTTTGTAAGTTCCGCAGAGCTGCTTTGAACGATTTCTCTTTTTGGAGATGAGAGAGATTTTTGATATTGATTCTAAGAAAGTTTGGAATTATTCCTTTTTGTCTGCATTTAAGAAGAAAAATCTTTCTGTTGTTGTTTTTTGCGATTTTGATACGTGTTTTATAGATCTTATTACTATTGACGTTGAAAGTCGGGTTAGGATTTCGACACCTATCCTTGGAAGTGGGGTTAGGTTGACGATTCCTATCCTTTGAAGCTCAACGGACATAACCTCAAAGGACATGCGGTCTTCAAAGGATAGGAATCGTCAACCTAACCCCACTTCCAAGGATAGGTGTCGAAATCTTAACCCGACTTTCAACGTCAATAGTAATAAGATCTATAAAACACGTATCAAAATCGCAAAAAACAACAACAGAAAGATTTTTCTTCTTAAATGCAGACAAAAAGGAATAATTCCAAACTTTCTTAGAATCAATATCAAAAATCTCTCTCATCTCCAAAAAGAGAAATCGTTCAAAGCAGCTCTGCGGAACTTACAAAAAGTAGCATTAAATTTAGAAATTACAAATTGTTATCGGAATACTGCTACACTAAAAACCAACCTTGATAAAGAAATCACACAATTTCACTCAAATCAACCGTCGAACAAGGAATCAAACAAATATCAAGCTGACATTACAAGAGCAGATAACATCTTTCAAAAAATCAAAAATGACAACATAAAAAAGATCAATTCATTGGAAGAAAAACAATTTCCACCAACTCATACTCCTGATGGATGGTGTATCAACCTCACGAACACCCCTATTCCACAGGACATAAAAGATTGTCTTGCCCTGGGTTCCAAACATGGAATTCCAGTGAAAAAACATCACTTACCAATCAATGACATAGTTGCATCGGTGGAGCTAGCTTTAATTGGCAATGATACAAAAACCAAAGACAAAATTAGATCTGAAATAACGTCTACTATCTCGAATTTCAAGAAAACCAACTCAGAAATTGAGAATTCCAGATCCAAACTCGAAATTGCTAAAATCAGCTAAAGAATTTTTAAAAAAACACCAAAACCTACTCATCACTAAAGCTGATAAAGGCAATATCACTGTCATCATGGACAAATCAGAGTATGACAAAAAATGTGAACTATTACTAAAAGATGTCGAGACCTACGAAATAATCAAAAAAGATCCAACAAAACCGGTAGAAACAGAATCTAACAAGCTCATAAACGGTTGGTGCAAAAAAGAATATATTTCCTCATCCACTGCAAAAAGTCTACTAACGCACAACTCATTGCCACCGAAAATATACTTTTTACCGAAAGTTCACAAACTTGATGTTCCGTTAAGACCTATCGTATCGAACTGTGATTCTCCAACCTATAAGCTTGCCAGATTCTGCGGCGGCATACTATCTAACATAGTAGGCAACACTAAATATCATGTCAAAGACTCGTGGTCATTTGTTGAACAAATTAAGGGTACTGTGGTTCCTCCGGACCATGTATTAATATCCCTAGACGTAACAGCTTTATACACCAATATCCCTACCAATTTAGCATTGGCTGTCATAGGTAAAAATTGGAACTCCATAAAACATCACACTGTCATAGAAAAGAGGGATTTCATCAACGCTATAAAACTTTGCCTAAATTCCACCTTTTTTGTACATGAAAACAAACATTACAAACAAATCTTTGGTGTAGCAATGGGATCCCCTATCAGCCCAGTTGTAGCGAACCTTGTCATGGAAAATCTTGAACAACAAGTAATTGAAAAACTACCATTCTCTCTACCATTCTATAAAAGATACGTAGATGATATTCTAACATGTGTACACAAGGACAATATTGACATTCTGTTACAAAAATTCAACAATTTCCATCCTCGACTAAAATTCACATATGAACTTGAATCCAACGGGAAAATCAGCTTCCTTGACACATTGGTCATCAACCATCAAAATCACATCATCACAGATTGGTATAGGAAAGATACATGGTCCGGAAGATATCTACAGTACACCTCTAAACACCCTATAGAACATAAAAAAAGCGTTGTAAGTGGACTTTTCGACAGATGCATTGGACTTGCTCACCCAAAATTCCGAAAACAAAACATCAAAATTGTTACAGACACTCTACGGAACAATGGATATCCCCTTAAACTTATAAATAAAATAAAAGATGAAAGAGTACACAAATGGTATAACACTATAAACTGGAACCAAACAGACAACAATAACAACAAGATTGTGTGCTCAATTCCATTTATTGAAGGCCTTTCCTCACACATTCGAAATATTTTGAATAAAGAAGGTATATCCATTGCCTATAGAGTGCCTCATAACACTTACAACCTTTTTACCAACTTGAAATCAAAGGTGCCCACCTTGGATAGAATTAACACCATCTACAAAGTGAACTGCAAAAACTGCCCACAATGTTACATCGGCCAGTCAAAACAACACCTTAAAAAACGTATGAACGGACACAAATATGACATAAAATGTAAAGATCCAGAAAAATCTGCGCTGGCCCTTCACTCTCTATCCAAGGGGCACACCTTTGATTTTGACAATGTAGAGGTACTAGAATCAGAAAAAAACTGGCACAAGAGGCTAATGAAGGAAATGATCAACATTACAAAAAACAGGTCAGATTAAAAAACACGTCAAATCTGTTAACGTTTCGGCTCCAGTTCGAGCCCTCCTCAGAACCAAAATTGTTTCGTTTAATGCATCTGTCAAGAGTACATCTCAAATCAATATTCATAATCTTAACAATATAGCACTTACACTTAGCTGTCTTATCATAATAGTGATACTGGTAGAGTTGAGGTTATAGATACCTTAAAAGTAAGAATTATCCAGAAATAAAAGAAATAAGGGTTGTTATCCTGGTTAGAGTAGAAAAGAGAGCCATTCGGCTACTCGTTCTGCCCACTTTTCCATTCTGTGCGCGTATGTTTAACAATTTAACAATAATAACACAGGCTGACAGTTAATGTTAGTAGAGAGACAAACCGCCTTAACTAAACATCTTGTAAATAATGGCCATCAATTCGATTATAAGAATGTTCGCATCTTGGATGAAGAACCTAACTATTACAAAAGAGTTTTGTTAGAAATGTGCAACATTGTTGCACATTCTAATTCTGTCAATTTAAGGCAAGATGTGGAACATCTTAATACCATCTATTCGTCGGCTGTCTCTAGGCTTGACCAATGACGGAATCGTCCTTACCGATGATGTCCATCTACGTAGACTTCTAATCAATTGATTGGCTAACTATTGGGTAATTCAGCTCTCACAAGCCTAATACTTATATGATCCGTGACTCGGTTTAGCGCCAACTCTCCAATTCTCCCGCGTTAATCTCCTTGCCGTGTTGATAACATTAACTGTCAGCCTGTGTTATTATTGTTAAATTGTTAAACATACGCGCACAGAATGGAAAAGTGGGCAGAACGAGTAGCCGAATGGCTCTCTTTTCTACTCTAACCAGGATAACAACCCTTATTTCTTTTATTTCTGGATAATTCTTACTTTTAAGGTATCTATAACCTCAACTCTACCAGTATCACTATTATGATAAGACAGCTAAGTGTAAGTGCTATATTGTTAAGATTATGAATATTGATTTGAGATGTACTCTTGACAGATGCATTAAACGAAACAATTTTGGTTCTGAGGAGGGCTCGAACTGGAGCCGAAACGTTAACAGATTTGACGTGTTTTTTAATCTGACCTACATATCCAAGAATCACAATCCAAATTACACTGGAGGTCAAGAACTACGAATCATTACAAAAAACAATTCCGTTAACAAAAGATCTGACATCCAGAATCTCAGTCATCTGTATTCACAAATCTTGAATTGAAATTCCCGCCTATATCATATCGATCAGGTATTAGGCATCCATTACTGGAAACAATCGATCTATCTAAACCCCGAATGACGGATAAATCTCACTTCCTCGATTGTCGCCATGTAAAGTGCACGTATCAAGAGATAGTCACATGTAAGTTCCCTAATTACTATAATTATATTAGCCTGTTCTCCCTTTTTTCTTCTCTTCTTTTAGTAACTAAAAATAATTAGCTGGTCTACCGACCTAGTAAGAACATAATTGTAAAGAAATTTTGTATTATTATTATAGCCTGAAGATGGCCGGCCGGGCCCGGCCGAAACGTCGTGTTTGAATAAAACAAAAATTCTCAAATGACCTACTCCGACTAAACTTCACTACGTTATCTTCTTCGTTGACCTGATTTTCTACCGCCACATTTTGATCAGGAATATTTTCTTCAATTCCATTTTCCTGCAACAATGAATTAAGAAGGAATAAATTATAAACTACGAACATGTGGTTAACACTTGAGATACATGCCTCAATATCCTCATGATGTTCTACGATCTCGGCTGCAGCCTCGATTACAGGCCGTATAAAGGCCAATTCCTCGTCAGACTCTCCATTTGACAGTTCGTTGTCCTGATTTTGATGGTTATGTTCATTATCAGATTGGTTCTCACTTGGCAAAACAGAAGGGTTGGTTTCTGGCCAGTCGTTATTCACACGCTCGTTATCTGAAGAATCTGAAGTTCAAGAAGCAGCATGACTTCTTTCGTCAGAGTACTCATTGTCAGATCCTTCGGCATCACTACTGCTGTTATTATCACTGTTATCACTGTTATCAGTCACCACTGCATCTGCATCGTCATCTCGGTCACCTTCTTCTATTTCTCGTTCTTCGAGTAATTGCCTACGGTTTTGTGTTCTCTTGGGCATTGGCACATCTTCAAAAAGATATTTTCTATACCGTTTGCGATTGTCATTCACCACCCCTATGTAGAGAGTACTAGTTAGCTTTTTTTTTTGTTTTATTGACGTTGCAAACCAATATCGTTCGTGATGGGTATGTGAGTATCTCCTGACTGTGCTCCTGACAGAAGCGAGATCACTATGACGTCACGTGAGCCGCGCCATGATAACAAATATCAGTATGCGAAATTTTCATCAATCTTCAGCGTCAAGGCCAACTGTGTTTACACCAACGAATCGTGCATTTATTGCTTATTTATGATTGATACAATTCAAACCACGCGCAGGCACATCTGCGCACGAAACCGACGCTCGACTGCCCAGCGCCCCGCGGAGTCCCTACACAACCTACAACAAGCACGTGTATGGTGTGTCGCCGGCTAAAGTTTGTTTAAGTGCATCATATCGAGGTAAGTACGCAACAATGATATCTAAAACCTAGAGAAATAATTCACCAGTAGGCCTTCTCCAAAAATTCATATAAACAAACACCTTTCAATACCTAATTAAAGTTATAAAGCCCGAGAGGATATCCCTGCGTGATTGAGGTTAGGTTGTTGTATTTCTGAGGCTAAAAACAAATATTGCTCCACCTACAATCGTGGAAATTTTATTTCAAATGTGGTTGCATAAAATTTCACCTGCGATACATTCATATAAGTTTAATTATCATTAAGGTACAAGCATTAATGCCCTCCAAGCAAGCGGGTCTCTCCGCCTTCGTCGATGAGGCTACGGTGGGAGTAGGGTATTTGGACTGGATTGATGAGGAATTTTGGGTGAAAGCAAATGGGAATGTAGCTTGTTTGCAAGAGGCTATAGACAAGTAGACTGTCCTCCACTTACGCTGGCCTTCTAATATCAAAGACGGAAAGACCAGACTTCCGTTAACATAGTTGCAGCGACTTTATTGAAAATAGGAAGTGAGTATTTTATCATCTTTGATCAACTTAATCTTGATAATTCAAACCCTTCCTATGGTTTATGACTATTTCATTTTGGAGGTGTTATAATAAACCTAACCCAATAAACACAGGTACGTTGAAAATACGTGGAAAAAACGTGGCAAAAGTGGAAATATGGTGGACGTGGATGGATTATACGTGGATTCAACTCGTGGATTTTTATGGTACGATGTCCGCTGGAGACACGTGGATCCGATCTTTTTAGAAACGTATAATCCACCATCACCGTGGAATACACGGACAATACACGAGGAATACACGTTCCTAATAAGCGTTCTTAACGATCTTTCCGCGTGATATAGACGTGTATAAAGTTAGGTGATGATCGGATAACATTAACAAACTCCCAACTTCAATTATCGAATGGTCAATCACTGTGCGTAACTTTCAAAGGCTAGCGTACATCGTATGTACCTTGAATCTTGTATCTTTTGTAAGAGCGGCGGCAGTCGCGGGGACAAGACTGTAGTCTCAGATCCAAGGAATCGTAGGTTCAATCCCATTGACGTGAAATTTTTTTTTTAATATTCATATTTTTATATGCTAATCGTAGACTCATAATGCTAAAACACATTTTCAACTAACGGGAAATACATTTCAATGTAATTTTGCAATTTTATACCCATCTTTCCGGACCATGGAATACACGAGAAATATACGAATGGTTTACACGTGGTTTACACGTATTCGGTGTAGAGATGAACGGTAATAAAACCAAAAGTTTGGTATCCACCGGAACCACGTGTCTCAGGCGGACATCGTACCCACAAATTCCTAGTCGAATACACGTTGATAAGACACGTTGATTCCACTACATATCAACTACTGTGTGTTTATTGGGAAAGGTTCACTGGAATCTCTCAGTGTAGTGTATCTCTAACGTAATCACTCTACTGGCAGAGCTGATCGTAGCAGCTGAGCTTTCTTACAGCTGTCTGAGAATTCAACATAGGGCCGCCAATTAGCTAAACATATAGACTGTTAGACCTTCTTTTTAGAAGACCTGGCATGTGTATCATATATTTTCTTTGTGTTCTTTGACATCAAGAATGGGAGGACATGCGCAGCTCACGAGATGACATCGATAAGTACGATACGTTAAATCCTTCCAAATCTGATTGGAAGCGTATTTGCGACAGACGCAGCCACGATGACGTACCAGAAAGCAAGACTTCACAAGTGAAACCGCAAGTGGTAAGTTGCTTATACTGGCAGTTTTCATTGTTCGACCGTTGCCACGCTATCTTAAACTTTCAAATCAATTTAGGAGAAGATTTCTAAAAAGAAAAATAATGCTTCCATACGAGAGTCGCAGCAGTTGTTGATGGGGCGTGTTAAAAATAAAACCAAGAATAAAAAACGCCTGGACGATAACCCAGATTCTGGCGATCAAGCGAGGAGACTGCGTAATAACGTAGTGAGAAATCAGAGCAAACCCACTCCATCGCATAAAAATTCTCCTCATCAGTTGGAATCTCCTGACGATCCACTACAAATTTTCTCCGATCAACTCTCTGAAATAAAAAAGCTAATGCATGAATTTCCAATCACAGTTGAGACTGCGGTTGCAAAGAAAATGTCTCATCTCTGCGAGAAATTTCAAGAATATGAAAACACGCTCTCTGCTCTTCAAGATACAATTAAAACCTTTGACAACAAACTGTCTACTATTGAAGATAGAATTCGATCCCTCCAATCACAAGACACCATTCTATGGAACGAAATCGATTGTCTAATGTCTGGCACATCTGTGAATTGCGAGGCAAATATGAGACCGTCTGCTGGAAATGCTTTGGAAAGCACAAAGGCTTGTGTTGATGGGAGTGAACTTCCCAAACTGCTTGACCATAACAAGTCAACTATTTCTCTTGTTTCGAGTTCAGAGACCAAATCACACTCTTCAATGAGAAAACTTGAGGCACAGAAAGTGACCGAAGGTGCTGTTCCTGAAAAACTGTCTTCGATGGATTCCAGCGGCAGTATTCAATCACCTCTTCCAGCTCTAAACTTTGCTGGGAATGATACAAAAAGTTCAAAGACAAGTACCAAGGACAGCATGCCTCCAAAGTTGGACATGAAAAACCAGTCTACCACTGGCCTATCTGCGTCAGTAAAAGAACTTGCTTCGCCGAAGATAGGAAAACACTGTGTATTGGCAGAAGTAACTTTCAATAAAAATGGCAGCAGTAGCCAATCATCCCGTAGCCCTCCAGTTGTGAACTCTTTTGATATAATGGAAATGGACATCGATGTACTCAACGAAGAACCTGAGAATTATATTCGTCTGCATTCTGTCAAATCAGAACTCTCAGCCCCTCTTTTTGAGTCGAAGGATATGGATGAAACCGTCGACAAGCCTCCGGATAATGATGAGGATGAGCTGAAGACAAGGAAGCTGGTCGAGACTCCGATCTCTATAACTACACAGGCCACGGTTAAATCATCAACGGATCTCACAGATGTAAGAAGTTGAAATAATATAATGCAGTTGAATGTGGTTTTCACTATCTATTATAAGGGTCATGAGTGGGCCGCAGTTGGATTGCTAGCTCGAAATGATTGCGATTTTACAGGTTTGATATAAAAATCAGTTCTGCTCTTTATTTGGCCTTTTTCAGAAAAGCAAAACTTGCATCAGCATCGGCGGACAACTTGTAGATAAATAAAGAATTGATCTGTGCAATGACTCTAAAATATCAAAACTAGTCAACGAGTTGATGGTCATTCTGTTCACTGCAGAGGAAATGGGCAATTCCTCACTAACTGGAAAAGTATCGAACATTCATCTGAAGCGTAGTGCTTCAGAAATCAGGCAAAAAAAACAACTAGATCCAACAAAAATGAAGGGGCTTTAACGGTATATTAAAAATGTTATTTCCACTCATAGATAAAGAAAATTTCATAGCTTTTCTGTGCAAATATCCGAAATGAAAGTTATTTACTTTTTTGTCACAGATTACATACTCGAGCAGAAGCCAAACTCCACTAGAAAGGAGATCACTACTGCCATTCAGTTGAAGCTGAAATATGAGGCTACGAAACTCCATGGAGTAGGGTTCAAAAGAACTAAACGAACTGATAAATAAGGTAGTGTGACCTCGGTACATACGGAGAAACAGAATTTCAGTGATCGATCAAGGAATCCCTACCTTTTGGATTCAAGTATACTATAGAATAACCACTTTTTTATATAATACTTTAGAGTAGATATTGTTTCGTTTGTGACATTCTATTTCGTTTTATTCCATATGTTATGTACGGGAGGGCTTAAACGGTAAATGTTTGCATTATTACTGTTTACTAAAAAGATTTTGGTATACTTTTTTATAGAGTTTTTGCAGTGATCTGTTCGATATATTGGGGATACATTAAGTACAATATAGTATAGTAATCTCTAACATATCTGTGATCCATGAATTAGAAATATGTTTTTTTGGCCGACTATTCAGATGATCTCACTATTTTTCATATGACTTAACATTGAGTTATCCTGTTTGTCACAGTCTATTCGCTGGCTCGAGTAATTACTTTCTCTAAACTACCTACTCACTTCGTCAAAATAAACGATGGGCATCAATGTGCATTACTATATACGTATCAAATCCGAATGAAATTTGGTACATCAAGATTCGCGGCAGCGAATCGCCGCCAAGTACCCGAAGGCGCGAGAGCTAGCTGGGATTATTTTCTCTGACTAACTAGTACTTATAAGTACGGTGTCATAACTCCGGAACGCGTGAATATTTTTCGATGAAATTCACACGACTGAAAGTCCCTCACCACGTGACCTTGCTGTACGAATTTCATCAAAATCGGTCCACTGGTTTCCGAGATATTAGTTACGAAAGTTTGATGAAATATCATCTTTTTTCGTCTTCTCCGCCCAACTTTTTCGCTAGACGCTGGCTTGGGACATCGATTCCGATCGAACGGCTATACGTATCGACTTGGGATTTGAATCCTGGTTATGTTCCGTGCAAATCTCGACCCCTATTGATGTTGAGGAGAATCCGATCTCTTACTCGGTCGGTATAAGTAAATAAGATCGCGAAGTGATAATTCACAATATGGCCGCGGCCGTCAGCGCTGCGCGCGGCTCGCCGTAATAAAATGTCAACAACTATCTATGATCTAGTTCTTGACTCACGGTCGATAGAAAAATCTAACAAAATCGTTTGGTGTGGTACATAGATCCGCGAAGGGGTCTAAATCCAACAAGGAAGAAGAAGAAGAAGAAGAAGACGAAAATCGTTTGGTGTGGTACATAGGTAGATCCCCGAAGGGGTCTAAATCCAACAAGGAAGAAGAAGAAGAAAATCGTTTGGTTATACCATAACCTTAATGTCTGTATCAATAACATATTGTCAGTGATCAGGACGTGCTTTGTGCCGGGTTAGTGCTTTAAATCGGGTATCAATCTCTTGATTGAGTATAAATAAATATAAATTCTACGTAATGACACATCACGAAATCGCATAATAACCTCAAACCTACTTTCAAGATACTGGAACAATCAACACCGTCTCCATGATATTCGTCCAACAGATCTTCATTGCCGATACGGGACAACGTTTTGATTGAACGCCAAAGATTTGTCAAGGTAGACGTGAAAAAGAATGCTGTTGATTAGTCATTGACACGAGATATACTACAGGTGTACATATAGCTACCCGACGACTGACATAATTGCGCCGCCAAAGAATGTGCCAGTTCTCAATCACCAAGGTTCCGGAACAGAGAATAAAAGCTACGAGTTACGGATCAAAGTTGCCCTGAATCCTTGGAGTCAGTGTTGCGCCCTCATAAGCTGCTTTATACAAGTCAAACCCTCCAATCGTCATTTGTAACACCCTGAGAATGTTCAATCGGATAATAAACTGAGCTGGCAGAGCCGCGACATACACAGATCAACACGAACAATTCATTCAGAATCGTTTGGTACCCCGTGAAAGCTCAATACGTCCTCATTGTAAGTATCTTTCCTCGTTGCATTGATTCCATTCCTACAGAAAATATAACGGTGAAATTTTGAATCAAACCCTACAACGTTTGTCAATTCGTCCGTGTAATGGAGTAATCTGATCTTTACAGGACAGCAATAGTCACACATCATTCGAATGACCGACGTTCTGAGATGGAATACTTATCTACTGCGTCTGACGCCTCACGGTCCTCCGGCTATCTGCAGTCGATGTTACATTACGACCTAAGCCGTTACTTGCGTCAACACCGAGCGTATCATAATTTGTGAGTCTTGCCGAATGCATTGTACGCCGATCGGCGCGCCGTGCAAAACTCTTCACTCAAAAACTAAGTGAGGAACTCTATTTTATCAAAGGTACAACGAAAAGTTTATAACTGCAAAAGTTTATACTGCAATACGTATGTCTAATAATTGATTATTTGTGGAACAGATCTATTAGAGAACGCCAGATCAAAACACGGGAACGCAGAGTCAGACCAGATCCGAATAACAATTCGTCCGTCACTAGAAACAATGATTACTACAACATTCGTGTTGAGTACGAAAAAAAAGCCGAGAAAAATGAACAAATCGATCACGATGACTCAGCTCCGACGGTATCCCATAGATCACAAATCTTTACTCGACATACGAGTTGCTTGCTTCATTTCTCACCTGATTAATCGTCACCGCAGGGACACGACTATTGTGCTGATCATCAAAAGGTATGCTATGAAACTGATGCTTCAAACTCATCCTTAACAATGGAATAGGAACCCAGAAAAACACAACTGAAAATTTCTTTCATAGTATTTATTCCCGTTGATTCCTATGGTTTACAGGGGAGCTACTTTGGAGAAGCCAATGCATCGGGGTTGAAGATGAGTCTGCAAGAGTCTGTATTTCCATTGCTCTTGTGATAGATATACCACTTTCTCGCACTCCTAGCTTCTCACCGTGCCTCAAACTGTTCAATCGTCGTTTGCTGATATTAGTATGTGGAAACAAACTACTTCAGAATGGCCAATGTTTCGAATTCAAACATCAGCCTAATACCACCACCAGGCTTTAAATCTGCACAATTGTTCAGAATCTCACATCGGAGAACGAGCAAAAGAACAAATCTGAATATTTCATATTGGAATGTATGCTATACAAGTCGATAGTCCCCGACTTCCCTCTGCCACCACAGCATGGGATATTCAACTACCAGGTTGTTATAATTTTTATGATTCTCAAAGTGACCTACATTATTATTGCATTTCAGTGGACAAGCACGCAAAGGACAATGATTTCTGTAAGCTTAATGACCCCAAGACCTCGTTTTACCACGGAATCGACGAACCCTGTTGCAAATAAACAGTCAACTGATTTTACCTAGAAATGAGAAATAATTAGAATTCAGCGTGACCTGATGATAAATCAAGAGCTTATCTCAGCTATTCCTATTCAGAGAAGTTTAGTTTATAACTCTTAATTTTTACAGATAAATAACTTATTCATGAATTGTATCTTTCGACATACATATTTATCCGACAACGTCTGGGTTTTGCACGCTTAAAATACCTATCAATCACTACTCTCAGCCGGAAAGCGAGCGCTACAAATTCAAAAATGGCGGAGTTATGAATTTTTGAAGAAACGCTCATTTTCCCGCTTTTTCCCATTTTTCTCCGTTAATAATGGTCCGATTGAGTCGGACAAGCGCTCATTTTGTTCGTCTTTTCATTCTTGACGATTTGTCTGTTGAAAGCGTCAACGTAACTCCACTCGTTCAGATTTTACAAGCGAAATACCAAAAAAAAACGTTTTTTTGGTGTTTTTGATTTTTTTTTTAAAAAGTAATGATATTTGCGTGTCGAAAACTTATCACTAAACATCCACAGGTCACCCCACACACCCCCCCACTCGCGGTTTTCTTCTACTATTTTTGTCACGAAAAAATCTCTATTGCCTGGCCTACTAGGGCGCTTAAGGCCGCTCCCCGAAGAGACCCGGTTAAAGCCGCTGACTTAAACGCCTGATCTCAATTGTTCAATCCGGCAATCGTCAGAAACTGCCTTTCGTACTGGGCCCAGGATGTGGAGCCGTCGTACGTACTAGGTTTCATCAACATTGAATTTACTCTGGGCAGCAAATCCGAACGCGCCACTGGGTTAAAAGCGGGCCAGCTTCCGAGGTAAACGGATCGATTCCCGTATTCGCAGGGAGGCTTCTAGAAGGAAAGACATTCTCGAGGGAGAATGGCTTCGGAAGGCCTACCGGACCTTCGGAAAATAAGGTCCCTATCGGGAGGGTAGCCTGCCCGCTTTCACCCACGAAACCATTAACGGCGAACTGCGGTCTTAAAGGGGCCGAAGGAAAATTAAACACATTTGGGATATTTTGTCCGGAATTCTGTGTGTCGTTGAAAACTCTCTCCGGTCCGCGATTTGTTCCTGTGGAGACATTGCATACCGTTGGCCTAAAATTAAATGAGAAAGGTACGGCGGGGGCGGCACGAACTTCATCTCGTCCTTCGGGAGCTAATTGTCTAGCATCTACCCTGTGCGGAGCGTCTAGCAGGTGTGGTAACCTTGGGACATCAAACCCAGTTGGGGGGGCGTCACCACACATCAAACTTTGTGCTCGACAGATTTCTTCGTTCCGCACTATTTCTCCAGTGCGGACGCACAGTGGGACGAAACCCCGAATTCGTCCCCATAATTCCGAAAAGTGAATTTTGGATTCGGGGAATTTTGACCCTCGGGTGGGGTACAGAAATGATTGGTGCATTCAAACCTCGAAGGGTATGGTCGTCCGTTCCATACCTGGCTCGATACATTAGTTCAAAGTCAGCCTTCGTTGAGAGTGCACGCGGCGAGTGAAAACGTAAGGAAAAACAGCGAACTTCAAAGTTCAATAACTCGAAAGTTATTTAAGCGATTTCGATTTTTCAAAATGGCTTCTACTCCTGGAGGTATGTAGAAAATATTTCTGTATGAGTTAATTCGAAAAGTCACGTTCATCTGCTTGAAATACGACCATGTTTGGTACCCTGTGAAAACGATATAATTTTCGAGACTTATACTTTCAAATGGACAAAAAGTAGGGAACTCCAGGAGACTCCGCTTTGATTCAAGTCTTAGGTTCTAGATCAGTCTTTCAACTATCGAAAACGTTTTAGATCATCTGCCATTTTTGGCCCATTAGCGTAGTTTTTTCGTTAGCGTGAGCGAGTACGCAGCCTTCTACCACGCGCGAGGCCCCGGCTGGCGCGGCGGCCGGCTGACGAGCGTCCGGGTCTGCCAGGTGTTCAATACGTACAATAGGGAACTTATACCGGTTTTTAACGTGTATAGGGTGTCCGTAACAAAGTAGTACCTACGGTTATTCTAGAGTCACACTGTTCATGATGATTTTTATTTGTGATTTGGTTGAGGGAAAAAATTAATTTCAGAAAGAATTCAGTTTGTCCAATGAGTTTGATCGTACTTTATTAATTATAGTTCACGTTGAATATTGTCACTTTTTAATTTTCTGTGGCTTTATTACAGGGTCTAGTACCGACGACAATTTACTGTACACCCGGAAGGAGGTCTTCGTTATGGTGAAAGGGAATTTCAATAAAACATGCAACGATTTGGTGGAACACCTTTTAGCCGAAATTTCGAAGAAGAGTAGAATTGTAGAATTGTTGATCCCACCTACAATAACGAGTCAATCTATAGTAGAAACGGATTCTGAATTTGACGACGATGATTCGGACGAGGAAATTGTATTCCACTAATTTTATAAGCCTTCACATTTCATGACATTAATACTTAAAAATAAAAAGTCTTTATTCCTGTATATGCATATGACTAAACATTTCCCACCACTTTGTTTTTGAGATTTTTGACTTTCGATTCGTAATCAGCGACCCCAAGAACCCCCGAGTACCGACTTTCACTCGAATCCATTAGGTTTTTGAAGAAATTCGTTACCGTTTTTAGTCCGCCATTTTGTTTTTGAGATTTTTTACTTCGGATTCGTAATCAGCGACCCCAAAAACCCCCGAGTACCGACTTTCACTCGAATCCATTAGGTTTTTGAAGAAATTTGTTACCGTTTTTGGTCCGCCATTTTGTTTTTGAGATTTTTGACTTCGGATTCGTAATCAGCGACCGCCAAAAACCCACGAGTACCGACTTTCACCCGAATTCATTGGGTTTTTGAATTATGGGTACAAATTCGGGGTTTCGTCCCACTGTGGGACGTCCTGTTGGCGTCTCGGGGTCAACGTCGCTCGTTGCAACGCTGTTCCGAGGTAAAATTGACGAAAGCAGAAGGGGTTTGTCAGCCCGAAAAACTGGCACAGACCTTTGGGTGTCTTCGAGAACCTGGTTAGGAGGGGTCTGTGACGGAGGGGGCGCCCGGCAGTCGCGGGGTGATCCAGCGAACGGCCGTGGGGTTTGTACTCTCTGGACTTCCAGCAGGCGGGACTCCAAGGTCTCGAAACGCCGGAGCATTTCTTCGCGCTCAGTCTGATCGCGTTCCTCACGTTCTCGTTCCCGGCGAAGTTGTTCCGTCCGTTCTCGCTCTCGATCGGTTTGATCTTGACGATGCTGTTCTCTAAGCTGCTCTTGCAAGAGCTGGAACAATTGAATTTGTTGAGACTCAGCCGGCAGAGTTACTTGAGGTGAACCCGGTCTTGATAAAAGCGATGATCGCTGTGGAAAAGGTTGTGGCTGAGGCGAGGCTGGAGTAGTCTCTTGGACGACGGGACCCAGGCGGGCTCTTTTGGCCAGCGGTTCCTGGACGACGTCGGTCTCTACGTCGCTCATCGAAGCACGTTGCAGACGTGTTCGTGGCATAGGGTAGGTGTCCCAATTACGGAGCCCTTAGCGACGTCCATCGCCGTTTCTTAATAAATACTACTCCCTCATCTCTCATTTTGACATTTCAGAGTTTGAGATTGACGAATGAATGTATTTTAAATGATAACACATTTTTTTTCACTCGATGAATACGAAAATGAATAAAAACTAAACATTAATGTAAAACTATGCGCGTGTCCCAATTACGGTGCCTTCGAAAATATCTGTGAACCGAATACGGTGCCCCAATTACGGACAGTGTCCCAAATACGGAGCCCCGATTACGGGCGCAAGTCCTGCGGTAAATGAGCAGGTTAACTTCACTTCACGTGTTATATTCTTGCCCGGAAATATCATAGAAGACGTTTCCCGTATTTACGAACGATTTGTATCGAAAAGAGTGACGTACTTGGGAATTTTAAAACATTCGAATACACCTAACCTCCTGTTCTGTTCGAAATTTTTGTATACCGACTGTCCGTAATTGGGTCTAGAAGCCAAAATGCTGTCCCAATTACGGCACTCCGTAATAGGGACAAGCCTTCAAACTCGTGTACCAATTGCGGGCCCCACTATTATTATCAGAAAAAATGGTTAAATTGTACATTTTTCCGTTTAGGTGTTGAATATTATAGTCAAGATGTCATATGAGATAAGTTTTATTGAGTTATGAGTGATAATATTGTATTTGTCGCCATTTGAAAAAAGGTGATTTCTTAGCACTTTGGTTAAGGCAGCTAAGATAATTTCGATCGATGTGTGAGTCCGAAATCGAAATTAAATGTTCAATGGATTACTTGAAGCTTCAACATGCGAGACTACTTGTTTCGTCAAGTTTATAAATCAAGCTTTACGACAAAAATTCACACATGCTGATATCTGGTAGTGCTATTTCTTAAATTAAAGAAAACACAGAGAGGGCACCGTAATTGGGACACCCTCCGTAATTGGGACACCTACCCTAGCTCTTTCAAAGTTTTTTTTTTTTTTTAGTCACGCACGATGAAAATTCTCACTCTCAGGTCAAATCAGGTTTCCGCAAACTCCATAGTACCCAGACCGCACTACTCCAGGTAACGGACGGGGTCCGGAAAGGCATCGATATTGGCTGTGTCACGATCCTACTATTGTTTGATTTTAGTAAGGCGTTTGACAGCATAAATCATAAACTTCTGCTGCTCAAACTTAAACTTATTGGTTTCTCAAACGAAGTGGTCAAATGGGTTCATTCCTATTTAACTGACATGTCCCAGGCCGTTCAAGATATCTCCGGGGGTCATACTAGTTTCCTTACAAATCTTTCTGGGGTGCCGCAGGGCTCTGTTCTCGGTCCGCTCCTGTTCCTTATCTTCATTAACGATATTGGGCTGGGCTTGAAGTACACTAAGTATGTTATATTTGCCGATGACCTTCAGATCTATCTCCATGCCCCCCCAAGAGAGATCCTCACTGCTATAGCTAAGATTAATATTGACGCGATAGCTATCGCAGACTGGGCCCTAGAAAATGGTCTAAAACTAAATGTTAATAAAACCAAAGCGATTATATTGGGCAGTCGTGCGTTCTTAAAGCAGCTTAAACAATTAGATCTTCCACCCATTATAATCAATAACCGGGCTGTACCGTACGTCAACGTTGTGCGAAACCTTGGCATGAATATCTCTGCGGATCTCTCGTGGACAAATCATGTATCTCAGGTATCGAGGAAGGTCTACGCAACCCTCTCCAGGTTAAAGCGGAGTAGAGGTGCTCTCTCTCCCCAGGTTAGAAAGTTACTTGTTTCGGCCTTAATTTTTCCCCATCTTGACTATTGCAGGCTGGTTTTCTGTGACGCATCGTCCCAATTGAATCTTAAGCTCCAAAGATTGCTAAATGCAGGGGTCAGATTTGTTTTTGACCTGCGGAGAGACGTGCAAATCACACCCTATAGGCTCAGTTTAAAGTGGCTGACAGTTCAAAATCGCTGTCGCATTTTCTTAGGTACCGTGCTCTACCAAATAATCACAACCTCTTTTCCTTCCTATCTCCGTGAGTTATTCAGTGAGCCGGACCCCAAAGTCCGACGGTCAGCGAGATTAATCGAAGCGGATCGTTCTACTGCTTTCAATATCCCTGCCTTTCGAACGGATACCTATCGAAACTCCTTCACCCTCTCCGCTATTTATTTGTGGAATAGTTTGCCCTCTGAAATAAAGGGTGCCACCTTGCTCCCGGCCTTCAAATTCAATTTGTATAAATATTTATTATCTCAGGAGACTAGTGCCCAATGAAATGGTTCCTAATATTCCCGGTTTTCCCTGTGGTTCAATTTAAATTAAATTATATGTTTTCACCTCAGATTCTACCTTATTAAATTTTATTTTTGTTTTGGTATTTATTATTATTATTTTTGTTATTGGGATTTATTACTATTATTACTATTATTATTACTACTATTTTGTTATAATCATTATCTCCTTTTTTTTCTTTTTTTTTCATCTCTTATTTCTTTTTTTTTGTTGCATTACTGTACACCTAGTATTTACCCTAGCCTACGCACTTTATATCATCTATATTATTACTATTCTGTCTATCTTCTGTTTAGTACTAGCTCCCTAATTCTTACTTATGTTAAATTGTTTTACACTCTGTATCTATTGTTCTTTTCTCTTTTGTCTCCAGGCCCTCGCCGGCTATGACATAATAAAGCCTTACATACATACATACATACATACTCTCGGGCTCGGACAACGACTCAGATAAATCGGAAAGAGAGATCCCGACTCCTCCACCAAATGTAACAACGGGCAAATTCCCTGTTACAAGCAAAGCAGGGGCTCTCCCAAGATAAATGAGTCAAAAACGAGAGTCAAAGAGCGAGAAAAAGTGGGTATGACCGAATCCATTTCAAATCGGGCAGGCTGGAAATCGTGATGTCACGGAATTTGTTCAAATTGAAATATGTTGTTTGATGAAAAAAAGCGACCCGTATTTTTTTGTTTTGGAAAAAAAAATCTTGCTACGAAGTTACGGCTATTTGAACATTTAATCGTGCGCTACCAAAGTTCTTGAAAAAGGAAAACTTTTATTCTTAATAACGCTATATCTTTGGAACGAATCATCGCAACTACTTCATCTTGGTCTCATTTTGTAGGGTTTTTCGCACTCTTTTGTAATTCGAAGGAAAATTTGAGGATTTTTCAAAATTGGCGGAATGACGTTTATTTTTCGAAAATTAGTCAAACCCGTCTTTCTCGAAAAGTGATTTTTTTATTTCCTCAAAAATTTTACACAATATGTGGGGTGATATGACGGATATGTCCTCTAAGTTTCATCGATGCTGAAACACTCCTTCATATCGAGAAAAAATATTTCGTGCGTCACTGAAATTCGTCAATTCCTGTGCTGGTGTCGAATTTGTGGGCGTCTTTGAGATGTGTACAGATTTTTCGATCCAAATAATATTACTAAAACTTGATACATACGTACCTGAGGGAGTAAATGACCAAATGCCGTATGATGTATAACATCGTAGACCGAATATTGATCTGCTAATAAAGACTATCACGAAAAAAATACAAAATTTACAATCAGGGATCTATTGTAGTAATAACAATATCGTATAATAATATTGTTGAATATGCTTGTATTTTCGTGGTATGGTATACAGTGAGGTATAGGGGATGAAATGTTAAAATGCAACAAAAATGTGAACGGGACAGAAATGCGTGCAAAACGAAAGTAACAACAATGCGGATGAAAAAAGTTTGCAAAAGACAAAAGATGAAAAAAGACGAAAGATGCAAAAAAGATTATGGATGGTCGATGTGTCAGATTGTGACCGTTTCAAATGTATGGTTGATCTATCAGATTGTTACCGATGATCGATCTGTCAGGATTGGATTTTGTTTAAACTTTATTTCAAGAGAATTCAAATCAAAATGCGACAGACACAAATATATCAAAACAAAATGTACTAAGAACGAGAGAACAGGTGACATTTTCAATGCCGTCAGAGGCTTGCGTTACACACAAAGTCTGTAGATTTTATCATTATATTATTATTATACTATTATATAATATTTTTTATAGATATAGTATTTATTATTATGTAGTTATGATCATATTATTATTGTACGATATTGTTATTACTACAATAAATCCCTGATTGTAAATTTTGTATTTTTTTCGTGGTATATAGTCTTTATTAGCAGATCAATATTAGGTCTACGATGTTATACATCATACGGTATTTGGTCATGTACTCCCTCAGGTACGTATGTATCAAGTTTAAGTAATATTATTTGGATCCAAAAATCTGTACACATCTCAACGACGCTCACAAAGTAGACACCAGCACAGGAATTGACGAATTTCAGTGACGCACGAAATTTTTCTTTTCTCGATATGAAGCAGTGTCTTAGCATCGATGAAACTTATCGGATATATTAGTCATATTACCCCACATATTGTGTAAAATTTTTGAGGAAATAAAAAAATCACTTTTCGAGAAAAACGGGTTTGACTAATTTTCGAAAAAGATACGTCATTCCGTCAATTTTGAAAAATCCTCAAATTTTCCTTCGAATTCCACAAGAGTGCAATAAACCCTACAAAATGAGTCCAAGATGAAGTATTTGCGATGATTCGTTCCAAAGATATAGCGTTACTAAGAAAAAAAGTATTCCTTTTCCAAGAAATTTGGTAGCGCACGATTAAATGTTCAAATAGCCCGAGAAATAGCCGTAACTTCGTAGCAAGATTTTTTTTCCAAAACAAAAAAATACTGGTCACTTTTTTTTCGTCGAACAACAACATATTTCAATTTGAAAAAATTCTGTCATATCACGATTTCCATTTTAGCCTTGCCTGCCCGATTTGAGATGGATTCGGTCGTAGGGGAGAGTGGGGTCCCTCGTGACACATTTTTCTCATCTAGAATTTCACCCTGTTTATCTACTCAACTCAACACATCTCGGTATCCATTGTATGACATAGACATTCAAGTACGTAAATCAAAGTCAATTAACATGTAAACTTCGCTGTAATAATAAAAATTTACCGAATTCCAAGATAGTGCAAACGGCACAAGGTGCCCCATGCATGGGGTACCTTGTGCCACGGTGTGGGGCAGAATGTGACATATACTGTAAAACGCGGGGCACCGTGTGCCACGAAAGAAAAGCGGACACATAACCTATCGAGTCTCAGTAATTGTTCATTGTATTTTTTGAGTCCACATCGCACAGTGCTGCGTATCCAATTCGTAGCAGTTCTACAGATATTTTTTTATTTATTTAGTACAACTATTGTTTTATGCTAGATTGCCGGGATATAGGTATATCGTTTGTTTACGTAGCGATCTTATCTCAAGTGAGTTCGGCGCTCGCTCAGCGCTGCTGCCTTACCGACGCATCGTGGCGGCGTGCGAACTACAACTGTAGTATATGTATTTCCCGTCACAAGGAGCCCCACAAAAATGTGTCACAATGTACCCCACTGCCCGTTGTTAATGTTTTCAATGATTATTTTGCAGAGGTAACATTTTCAGGTCATGTTACTTATACTCGCACTTGCTTTTATAAATGGCTAATGATATATGAGAAGGCTTTCAACAAAAACTCCATGGCAATGGATAATAGAAGGATTTACACGAGGCATAAAAACCAGCTTTGGGAAGGCCCAAATCTATTTTTTTGTTTTTCTACATGATGTCGACCTGTCAATGTACGAAAATAGGATAGAACTGACATATTTCAGACAAGGCATGATATGTTAATAGTAAAAAATTTCTGCCAGAAGCGGAAATCGGGATATGCGTAGTGGAACAAGGTGCCCCATGTCACAAGGGACCCCACTCTCCCCTATATCTTTTTATTCAAAAGACGTGTTCTCCAATTAAAGTCAGGAGACAGACTGTTTTTACAATAATAATTCTCAGCTCATTTCTTCATCACAAATTACCAGCTGTTTCCTCAGCATGCTAAGTTCAAAGTGACAGGTAACAGACACCCTCACAATCTAACGGGTGTCTCTGTTACAGTATATACATCGAATATTCTTTATCCATACGTTTCCTTGAACATTTCTCGATCAGCTCTGACGGTTTTCCGAGTCTTTGGATTGCGAAAATGAACGAAATTTTCACACAGAAGTTAAGAAAACCGTTTGGGGTCAGTTCTGACAGGGAGCAGTTGTAACATTTTGATATGGGATAATACTGTAACATTTCAGCTTACTTGATACGAAAATATTTGTTTTAGTCCCTCCATGTTAGAATGCCTCGAAAGAGTAGAAAAAAAATATAACGAGTCCGTGATAACTGTTTAACCTATGAAAAAGCTAATGCCGAGGTCATAAACGGAAAACAGCTAGAAAATATCCCTCCACACCATTTTCGAACGACATGTCTGGGTTCAAAAAGTGGTCCCGAGTTAGAATGACCTCAATGGATGTCGCAATCGTGATTATTAATTGGATTTTGTGTGAAAACCTTATGTTACAACTGACCCCATTCGCTGTCACAACTTCCCCGGACCCGGGTCAGTTGTGACATTTTTCCATATTTTTTTTGGGGCTTGTACTTTTTTTCTATCAATGCTAGGAAGTCCTACTTAGCGTCATTTTGTCGGCAATTCAATGCTCTTTCCTACGGTATTTGAAACATTTATGTGATCGTTGTAGTTTGAGCTTAGTAAAGGCAAAACTGCAAACTGTCACAATTGACCCCGGTCGACCCTACGGCCGGTTTCGGCTTCCTTTTTGCTGCACACGGAGACCCGTAGGTAGGGATAAAACTTTCAGTTAGGCGGGTGTCTGCTGTGTTGGTGGGGATACCGGCTGTAGTACGTCTCCTGCAGGAGGAAACTCGTATGCTATAAGAATTCGCGATATTTGAAAAATCATAACTTTTTTCAAGTAGCTTGGCGGAAAATGAAACGCGCGCGAGAAGTTAGTGCTTTTTGTGGACTATTCGAGAAAAAATCACCGATCGAATCGAAAAATATGCGATTGCCGAAAATCGTGGTTGAATTTCTTCATATTATTTTACTTTATGTCGAATAACTTTGGCATTTTTCAACCGATCATCATCATCTTGGTACCGCCTGAAAAAAGACAGAAATACGCACATTTTGAAACAAAGATGACTCGAAGCCATCCATTGCTTGGAAAGTTACGGCCGTTTGAACAAAAAACAAAATTTTCGAGATTCGTAGAAAGGCGTTTTCGTCAAAAAATGAAAATAGCCGTACAGGCGGACCAAATTTTTTTACAGCAAAATAAAAAAATACGGGTCTCCTTAAATTCGTTTAAGAATGACATACATTTTTTTCGAATCGTTTGAATTTTTCGTCCCCACCTGGCTGCCTGATTTGAGATGGAACCGGCCTCAAACAAATCGAATAGGATATACGTATCATCTGAAAACAAACTTAAAAGTTCTACGGTTTTTGTATGTCAGCAAATTTATACTATGAATGAAAGTCAAAATTGTAAATAACATTACTTCGAATTTTTTTGCCCAGAGATGACCATTTTCATTGGTTTTTATAATTCTTCAGGTAAAAATTTCGAATAAATCTTGAATCCCCCGTAAATTCGCCAGAAGTCTCCGAGACCCACAAATATCGCTAAATCATTTTTGAAAAATCGCTAGGATTGCGACCTGTCGCAAAATTGAAAAATAAGTCGCCAAAGGACTTTCGAAATCTCCAGATCTGGCAACAAAATCGCCAAGTTGGCCACACTGTCGGGCAATCGATTCTCGATCTGTTTCGATTAAAAATGGTGGCTTGTTTACATTCTCGATTCGATCTACTCGTGATTCTAACAATTCCGTCACAAGCGCTATCTGGCAGCTAACGCCAGGTACCCGGACGGCTGTCGTCCCAGCTGTCTAGTGGTCGCGCTACTCTTCTCTAATTTTTAGCAGCTGAAACAACAGCCTATACATATCTGTGCGAATTGACTATCGACAACAACGCCACCTGAGAACCAACTACGTGGAACTCTAGATAGTTGCCTGCTCTCCGCGTAGTTCTAGACCAGAGAAGCCGCTCTTCTCTCATTTTTATATTCCAGGAAGTAAGAGGGAAGGAGACCGATCCCCATGCTGGTCGCTCGCCAAAACCTGCGTTGATATTTACGGCTCTTTAGTTGTACGGTATTCTGCCACTCGCAGTGCTGGTGATGCACGCCGGGTCAGTTGGTGCCATGGTGGGGGTTTGTTTACGTTTTCATTGATCGTATGCCAAGATCACGTGACGGCCGTGACGGGTCGAGAACCCGGTAGGTCCGTGGGACCCGGCGTGCATCACCAGCACTACGAGTGGTAGAATATTGTACTACTAAAGAGCCGTGAATATCATCGCAGGTTTTGTAGCATGGGGATCGGTCTCCTTCCCTCTTACTTCCTGTTATATTCATAGCAAAAGTCAAGTCTGGCTCAAGGAGACGATGATGAAGGAGACGAAAATTGTTCGAGTGAAACGGACCTGTCAGATCCTTTGAATAATCATATCTCATCTTCTCGTGCATCGATTCAATCGAAATAGAGCTTGAATAAAAGCTTTTCGTGCCAACATTCTAATATCAATTCTTAAGACCCGAGGATACCGCGAAATGGAAGAAGACAGAGATTGTGATTACCCCCACCACTACGAATAGCTTCCGTTCGGGTAAATAGACTCGGTGAGTCTACGCGCGGCGTTCAATAGATATGTATGTGGCATGCGCAATATTTTTTACGGAAAAGGCATTAATAATCACTTTGACGCCAGTTGAGTTCCGCACGAACTGCATATAGGAGCTGCTGTAAAAGGTAGTAGAGAGGGGGTTACCTGCGGTATAAAGACTTTATTCCGCAACTTTAACATGCACACTTCGAACTGCGCATCAAAGTTGCGATATAAAGACTTTATACCGCAACTTTGAACTTAGCCGTATAAAGTGCCACTTGCCGGAACGAAAACAGGCGTCAAAAAGTGACTTTTTAATGCCTGTGCCGTAAAAAAAAATTTTTTAATGTACTTGGCGCGAGACTCTACCGAGTCACTTGATGAAAAGGGTTTCAAAAATATTGGAGGGCCCCTATAATATGTAGTCAAATTGTTTGAATTCAATTTTTCCGACAAATTTCTTCTGTTGTTCATAGATCGGGATGCTTAAACAGAAGATGCCAGTGACTTTTAATCTGCTTGTGTGTATAATCGTACTGGTGACTTGGTATCCAGTACTGATCCACGGCGATCCAGACCCAATGGCACGACCTACTAGACCCAAAGTATTTACAAGTGCTGATGAACTGAGACGATATCTCGACCTCGTCAAGGATTATTATTCCTTGAACGGAAAGGCTAGGTATGTAGAAACTTTGAATATAGGTCGAATCTGTTTTAAATCGGGGAGGCTGGAAATCGTAATGACGTGGAGTTTTCCGAAACTGAAATATGTTGCTTCCTACCGTAAAACAAGAGACCCGGATTTTTTTAAAATGAGTAGTGAGATGTGAAGATTCTCGAAAATGGGCAATACACCCCTGATGGGCTTTTCCAACGGTACTTCAACGTGTTTCCAACTATTGATATCCCGTTGTTAAATCATTGGATCTCAACGAAAAGGAAACGTTGAAGAATCGTTGATTTGTTTCAAATCCAATACGGATTTCCAACGACTATTTCATTGGTAACGCATTGAAATCCGGTTGGAAGCATTGTGAACGGGTTGGAATTTTGTTGAAAATATTGTCAACGCGTTGGGGGTGGGTTGGTAACCTGTCGGAAGTGTTGTCAACGCGTTGGGGGTGCGTTGGTAACCTATTGGAAGTGTTGTCAACGCGTTGGAGGTGCGTTGGTAACCTGTTGGAAGTGTTGCAGTCAATGCGTTGGGGGTGCGCTGGAATTTCGTTGGAAATATTGTAAGTGCGTTGTAGTTGCGTTGACAAGCTGTTGGAAGTGTTGTCAATGCGTTGAAGGTGCGTTGGCAAGCTGTTGAAAGTGTTGTCAATGCGTTGGGGGTGCGTTGGTAACCTGTTCGAAGCGTTGTCAATGCGTTGGAGGTGCGTTGGTAACCTGTTGGAAGTGTTGTCAACGCGTTGGGGGTGCGCTGGAATTTCGTTGGAAATATTGTAAGTGCGTTGTAGTTGCGTTGACAAGCTGTTGGAAGTGTTGTCAATGCGTTGGAGGTGCGTTGGCAAGCTGTTGAAAGTGTTGTCAATGCGTTGGGGGTGCGTTGGTAACCTGTTCGAAGCGTTGTCAATGCGTTGGAGGTGCGTTGGTAACCTGTTGGAAGTGTTGTCAACGCGTTGGGGGTGCATTGGAATTTCGTTGGAAATATTGTAAGTGCGTTGGAGGTGCGTTGGTAACCTGTTGGGAGTGTTGTCAACGCGTTGGGGGTGCGTTGAAAATCCGTTAAAAATGTTGTAAGTACGTTGGAATAATGTTGGAACTGTTGTTAACGCGTTGGAACCCCGTTAAAAATATTGTAAGCGCGTTGGAGGTGCGTTGGAGATCCGTTAAAAATGTTGTAAGCGCGTTGGAGGCGCGTTGGAAACCCGTTAAAAATATTGTAAGTGCGTTGGAATAATGTTGGAACTGTTGTTAACGCGTTGGAACCCCGTTAAAAATATTGTAAGCGCGTTGGAGGTGCGTTGGAAATCCGTTAAAAATGTTGTAAGTACATTGAAATAATGTTGGAACTGTTGTTAACGCGTCGGAACCCGGTTAAAAATATTGTAAGCGCGTTGGAGGTGCGTTGGAAATCCGTTAAAAATGTTGCAAGTACGTTGGAATAATGTTGGAACTGTTGTTAACGCGTTGGAACCCCGTTAAAAATATTGTAAGCACGTTGGAGGTGCGTTGGAAATCCGTTAAAAATGTTACAAGCGCGTTGGGGGCGCGTTAGAAACCTGTTGAAAATATTGTAATCGCGTTGGAGGCGCGTTGGAAACCTGTTGAAAATATTGTGAGCGCGTTGGAGGTGCGTTGACAAGGTGTGCAAGACGTTGTTATCACGTTGGAGGCGCATATACAGGCTGAGTTTTCTCCGACTCTGAACGAGGGAGGGGCTTATTACTGCCAATTGCTCCGCCCCTTGGCCAATCACAACTTGTTATCAAAATCTAAGTTTACATCAAGCCGTCCATACCTGGTCTAGTCGGGTAAGGTATTGATGATCGTCGAATGAAAACAATGAGCGGATTAGGACCTTCATTGTTTTCATTCGACGATCATCAATACCTTACCCGACTAGACCAGGTATGGACGGCTTGATGTAAACTTAGATTTTGATAACAAGTTGTGATTGGCCAAGGGGCGGAGCAATTGGCAGTAATAAGCCCCTCCCTCGTTCAGAGTCGGAGAAAACTCACCCTGTATAGGAAACCTGTTGGAAATATTGTAGGCGCGTTGGAGGTGCGTTGAGAAGATGTTGGAAGCGTTTTTATGATGTTGGAGGTGCGTTGGAAACCTGTTAAAAATAGTAAGCGCGTTGGAGGTGCGTTGGAATAGTATATTACACACCTAGGGAGGGAAAGTAGGCTCTTCCAAACTGCATGTGAAATTGACACTCGAGCCGAAGGCGAGGGTGGCAAGAACGCAGTTTGGGATGGCCTTTTTCACTCCCGTGGGTAGTATACTATTTTTCACCACCCCCTGTATCGGAAAGTACGAATTCCCGTTCACGCAACGGGCCGGAAGTCGTACTTTCCGTGCAGGTGTGGTGACCCTACTGAAAAAGATCATGTGATAAATCACATAATGTTTTGACCGAAATCGGCATATATTTTATTATGCAATTTAATATGTAAATACGACCTAATATACGAAAAATCACATAATAAATCATGAAAATATCAAGTATCAAAAAAAATACGTAACAAATTACACACTAAAACACATGATTTTTCATATGATTTATTGTATATTTTATGTGATATTTGATATTTTCATGATTTATTATGTGATTTTTTATGTATTAGGTCGTATTTACATGTTAAATTACATAATACAATATATGCTGATTTCGGTCAAAACATTATGTGATTTATCACATGATCTTTTTCAGTAGGGGAAAACCTACTGATCGTGGTGCAGATGCGTTGGAGTCGCCTTAGAAACAAGTTGGAAGTATTGGAAGCGCGTTGGGGGTGCGTTGGAATCGCGGTAGACGGCATTCCGTTGCGTTCGCAACGCATTGAAGACCTGTTGGACGTCTTGTATCCCGAACAAAAATGATCATATTCGATTACATTAGATGCAATAGAAAATCTGAAATTCGTTTTCATTCGACCAGATCTGATCAGTAATCCATCTGACGAGGGCTGATCATATCCGGCGAGATCTGATAAGATCCGATCGAATAGGACAAATTCCGGGCCCGATTGTATCCATACCTGATCAAATCCAATCAGATATGATCAGACATATAGCTTCCCAAATTATTGTCGAAAAATATGATATGCTTCGAACAATTTATTGCATGTTCACTATTGACTTTACACATTATATGACCTATATGTATATATATATATTTTGTACATGGATTTTTGTACATATTCAGTAAGAATTCACGCCTGTGCACCCAAAATCGAGTGCACTGTGCGATTTCGATGACAGCATAAAATAATCCAAATATCAAGAAAAACATCTATTTCGACATCTATATACAGGTTTTCCAGGACGTGAAACGTAGTTTTTCTATGACCTATTGACATTTTTCCTGTTTCGAGAGTTTATTTAGACAAAGTATAGACTCTGAAATTTTGAAGAAAATATGTACTTGACGAATACAATTTTTCATACTGTAAAATGGTTTATCTAACGCGAGTATGATTCACGCGTTTTTCGATGGTAGTTTTTGGTTTGTAAAGCAGCCGTTTTAGCGACGGTCGGGTGAGTCTGCGAGTGCGCGTGTGCGGAGTACTTGGAGGAGTACGTACTGGGTCACTTTTAACTTCTAGGCGTTAAAAGTAACTTGATTTGTACACCTCTTGACTCCAAGCATGCGCATTCGCAGTCAAGTGTCCGATTATTCGACATTTCCACCTAACCTCAAAACGCGTAGATGATACTCTTGTTCTGTAAATTATCGTGTCCTATTGTTAGTTACACAGTGCGTAAACTGCGACTTTACGCACACTTAATCGGACTTTACCCGCGTTTGTGATACAACATTTTGTTCGATACATGTGCGAAAGTTGTTTTTCAAAAACAAACCTGTTCAAAAATTTTTCTCGTCACGTTATTTTTTTTCATCTAAAATGAGAGCCCTAATTTTTCTGAATATACATGCATTTTTTAAGAATTTTGTCACTATTTTGAAATTTCCGTTTTCGAAAATTTGCATATTGTGAAAAATGGAAAAAAAATCTGAATTTTGGATATGTGTTTGTAAAAACGATGTAGATTACAATTCCAAAGTTTCCGGAGCGTGGAACAAATAGTTTCGTAAATACAGCCTTTACAAATTTTCGAGAACGGAAATTTCAAAATAATGGGAAAATTCTTAGAAAATGCATGTGTGTTCAGAAAAATTAGGGCATTTATTTGACAATGAGATGAAAAAAAATAACGTTACCAGAAAATTTATTAAACAATGTTTTGTTTAAACAATTTATTGATAAATTTTGGGCATTGTAATTATTCAAAATGAATACTCTTATCATCTTTATCACAGTTGATTTTTTTCGATTTTTATTCTATCATAAAGTACTCAATTTGCCGACGAGAATCATTTTTGGTTGAGATTGTACGGCCAATACATCCTTCACGTGGTTGTAATTCGTCATATATTAGTGAGTTTAATCACCTGCTAAAAATGTAGATAGAACACAGATAGATACGGATAGATGCAGTGCAGAAAACCGTATAGAACAGATAGAACTTCTATCTGTTTCTATCTGTGTTCTACTACATTTTTGACAGGATATGATATTTGAAATTATGTTTACGGTCAAGATTGAAAAATCCATGACAAACCTAGGTTTTCAGCTCGTGGCCATCCTGTAATGAATTATACTTAGTTTTCTGAAATTTAAATTTACAATAAGCTTACAATTATAAATTAGTATGAAAATGTTTCACATTTCTAGGTCCAGCGGTTCGGACTAGGCGTTGAAAAGTCACTCAGGATAAAATCTCTTCTTTTAAATATTCGGAATTAGTCATTCATAATTCTATACAATAAGATGTAAAACCAAACCCTCAAGAGAAGTAGAGAAAGGCCGCAGGTGAAACGTTCGTCATTGCGGAGGAATCTTGTACTATAAAAGGTCAGATCAGGGGCCCGCTCGAGGTTCCTCGCCTCTTATATTCATGCAAAAGGTGGAAAAAATCATAGTTTAATGCCACACTAGCATGATCCAAGAAATTAGAAATACTTTTGAAGATCTGACCTCTTATACTTCAAACATTACCCCCATAAGAAGTGTTTTCGACCAAGTTTTACTAGGGTCTGCCCAACCGGTGGCTCTACTGATTATGTCTAGAGAACACAGGATAATTAAACCGTTACATTTCGAGCTACACAGATCATATCGGTTTCTGCAGAATGAAAAAGAGTCGTATCGAAAGTAAACTACCCAGCCTACGAATTATCTCCCGACTTCGTTGCAGTAATATCAGGAACATTGTCCTCGCTAGGCAGATCGGCTAGTCCCCTTCTTTGGTCTTGACTTGCACTGGAATAAAAATAACAAATCTGTTGTAGTATGTGTTTACGCTTCGTGAGAAATCAAATTTCCAATTCATATAAACATACTCTGATCAAAGTCTATGCATCCTTGTGCGAGCTTGCCGGTTACTGACGAACTCAAATATCCTCTTCCGCCTGTAGAACATATATAGACGCCGTAAAGGTGTATTACAGCTGAAATCATCACACACATCCCGTAGAAAGAATATTCATTACTAGGTGTGCATTCAAGTGCAAACGATCAAAGTAATTGACAAGAGCGAAGTTATCATATTTGTAAATGATTACATCGCTGTTTTAGAATCGGCGTGCAGTCAAAAATTTGCTACGCCTACATTCATCTTTTTGTTTCATACTCACGAGTAAATTCCGGGAAGATAGGCGCCGGTCGAATAAATATTTCAAGCGAATCATGCTATACACAGCGAGACAGTGGAAAAGGTTAACGATAGGTTGCGGTTATAGGTTAGGTAGTTCGTTTCAGGATGCCACGGCATAGCAATATACTTTGATACGATATTTGAGTAAATAAAGTGTGCATATTATTGACGAATACTTTCCTGATCTGCAGGCTCGAATTAGTCCAAATAGTGGATACACTAAGGAAAATCGTTCAATTCAGACGCCGGGTGGCATACGCGTTACAACACTTGACACTTCAAGACAATATGGCGGCGCCTCAGCGCCTCAGCGCCTCATGACGTCACGCAGTCACTACTGCCCTCCGAATTCCGTCGTTACCCGCATTCGCGATTGTAGACTTATCTTCGGGGTCTGGTTTCCAAAAGAGTTTTAATATAATAAATTGAAATGTATTGGCATATTCACGAAACTATAGAGAAAACTGGATTTCCGAAGGAACTATTTCAATACTCTGGAATCACTGACTTTTATACGAGACCCGTGTCCGAGATACGATTGTGTACTCGACGAAAAATCGTTCTTGCAGTACAATCATATAAGATTCCATACAGTTTTACCCTGACTTTGTCTCGATCAAATTGAATTTATCGATTTTATTAATTGAACCTTCACCTAACGCGCCCAAATTTGTGCTTCAACGCGCTTCTAACGCCGGACCAACGCACCCTTCAGTATTGTTGGTCCAACTAGTTTCCAACGCTCACCCAACGCGCCAATAATTGAGCTTCAACGCATTTTCAACGCCGGACCAACGCACCCTTCAGTATTGTTGGTCCAACTAGTTTCCAACGCTCACCCAACGCGCCAATAATTGAGCTTCAACGCATTTTCAACGCCGGACCAACGCACCCTTCAGTATTGTTGGTCCAACTAGTTTCCAACGCTCACCCAACGCACCAATAATTGAGCTTCAACGAATTTTCAACGCCGGACCAACGCACCCTTCAGTATTGTTGGTCCAACTAGTTTCCAACGCTCACCCAACGCGCCAATAATTGAGCTCCAACGCATTTTCAACGCCGGACCAACGCACCCTTCAGTATTGTCGACCCAAGTAGTTTCCAACGCTCACCCAACGCGCGAATAATTGAGCTTCAACGCATTTTCAACGCCGGACCAACGCACCCTTCAATATTGTTGGTCCAACTAGTTTCCAACGCTCACCCAACGCGCCAATAATTGAGCTCCAACGCATTTTCAACGCCGGACCAACGCACCCTTCAGTATTGTCGATCCAAGTAGTTTCCAACGCTCACCCAACGCGCGAATAATTGAGCTTTAACGCATTTTCAACGCCGGACCAACGCACCCTTCAGTATTGTTGGTCCAACTAGTTTCCAACGCTCACCCAACGCGCCAATAATTGAGCTCCAACGCATTTTCAACGCCGGACCAACGCACCCTTCAGTATTGTCGATCCAAGTAGTTTCCAACGCTCACCCAACGCGCGAATAATTGAGCTTCAACGCATTTTCAACGCCGGACCAACGCACCCTTCAGTATTGTTGGTCCAACTAGTTTCCAACGCTCACCCAACGCGCCAATAATTGAGCTCCAACGCATTTTCAACGCCGGACCAACGCACCCTTCAGTATTGTCGATCCAAGTAGTTTCCAACGCTCACCCAACGCGCGAATAATTGAGCTTCAACGCATTTTCAACGCCGGACCAACGCACCCTTCAGTATTGTTGGTCCAACTAGTTTCCAACGCTCACCCAACGCGCCAATAATTGAGCTCCAACGCATTTTTAACGCCGGACCAACGCACCCTTCAGTATTATCGATCCAAGTAGTTTCCAACGCTCACCCAACGCGCGAATAATTGAGCTTCAACGCATTTTCAACGCCGGACCAACGCACCCTTCAGTATTGTTGGTCCAACTAGTTTCCAACGCTCACCCAACGCGCGAATAATTGAGCTTCAACGCATTTTCAACGCCGGACCAACGCACCCTTCAGTATTGTTGGTCCAACTAGTTTCCAACACTCACTCAACGCGCCAATAGTTGCATCCCAACGCGTCTCCAACGACAGGTCAACGTAACCTTTCGGATTGATGACCCAACGACGTTTCAACGCTCGTCCAACTCGACGATAGTTGAACCCCAACGCGCCTCCAACGATAGTACAATGGTCCAACACAATTCCAACGACCCCAACATTTCCCCAATAGAACTACAACGGTATTCCAACTACCTCAACAAGTCTCCAACAAAAATTTCGTTGGACGGGCCCATCAGGGACGGTGTATCCGTGTATTTTGTATTTTTTTGAAAACTTCACACAGTATATCGACGGGTCCTAAGGAAACAGACGTAACTCAGCGGGCAGTCTAGAACGACGTAACTTGCCGTACAGGATAGAACAGACATAACTCAGAAAATGACAAAAGAATTACACACTCAGAAAAAAAATTCGCTTTTTCTACACAATCATTTTTTTTACAACATTTTGTAATTTTTTTGGTCGACAAAACTAAACATTTTGTTGCATGGGCTAAAAACCGGCAAATAATTATGTTGCCAGAACTAAATTTTTCGCTTGACAGATATTTAGTGATGGTTACTAAATGTCGGACACAATTTCGTAGCAGGAATGAAATTAAATTTATTTCATAAAAAAAAAATATATTCTATCAAAAAATTCGTTCGGTTAAAAAATTGTATTTGGTACCTGGGTTAACTAAAGATATAGTGCAATAATTGCCAAACCGGAATTAAACATTTCGTTGGCAAGAGTTGTAACGGAGTAGACTTGTCCACTCCTGACCATGCCTCCACCTACCCCGGAGAACGACCGGAATCAGAATAAATAGTCAAAAGCCTAGGACAGGAATCAAACCAGCTCGCTCAAGGGATCCGAATAGTTAATTAGCCTCAGATACTGCCGCCTTATCTTTTATATTTCATATTTCCCGCCTCGAGACACCGCCCAGCAACGAGGGACTCTTCGCCGCATCGCCTCAACGCCTAGCCGGTGTCCTGGAAGCTACGGAGCTAGTAGTCATGCCCTGAAGGGAGTACTGTCCCGCCTACACCCCGGGGAGGGCTGCAAAAGCGAATCCTGGTGTCTCGCCTCCGCCAGCAAAGCATAAGACCCGGCCTGGTCCCCCGGGCAGCAGAATTAACACCTCACCCCCCGGGCGCCATCTATCTCGTCGCCATCGAAGGGCATGGCGAAAACCGAGTGGCCGAAAGGCCCGGCTAGGTCAAACTACCACCGCTGGAAGCGCCACCGTGCCGGCGAAACACACGTTGTCACTGGGCATCGACATTCCTGTTCTAGCGCTTAACGTAGCCAGTCCTTAGGTTCTTTGGTCGCCTTATAGGCTTCTTGCCTTAGTTTCACTGCTTTCTTTTCTTTCTTGGCTGTGTTTTTGTTTCGTGATCGTCACCAAGGGCTGTTAATCCTGAGGGACATCGTTAAAGTAGGCTTTCGACTTCACCCCGACACCCCGTGTAGTTTGTCTGAATTTGTATAATCGCCCTGTGTCTCCTTCCGAGCCACAGGTAGCCGTCGCTCTAAGGAGACGTGAGCTTCGTCACGGGTTGTCGTGGAACACTTAAATCTTGCTTTTGATCTCGCTTTATTCTTGAAATTATTTTATGGCTTGTATGATATTCCTTGTTGTTATCTGGATCTTTTGAGCGGTTGTAATTCTTCTGCCGTTCCGTTTGATAGAGTGCGTGAGTTCGCTGTCTGCAGTATGCATGAGTGAATGTGTGAGAGCGAGCGAGAGGAAGTGAGCGGCCTTAGGGTGTCCTCCTTCCCCCTCACGTATAGGTTTTCTTTCGATCTCCGGACTTGTAAAGTTGTTAAGACGGTCTTTTGGGTTATTAAATTCCGTTAGTTGCCCAGTAAACACAAGATGGTGTAGAACACGTTTATTCCACGTAAAATTGGTGGAAATATGGTGTTGGTGGAAAAATTACACGTTTATCCATCCACAAGTTTTCCATCCACGTTTTATACACGTGAATCTAACGTTGAGAAATCACGTGTATACCGTTATTTTTTCCATCATCCACGTGTAAACACGTTGATAATTCGTGTAAGTTCAAGCGTTGATTCAACGCAAAAATTAATTGTGTAATTCAGGCGTCTAGTAATCGTGTAAAACACAGGTAACTACTCTGATATTTACCCGTCGAATATTCGTGTAAATCACGTGTAAACACGTTGATAATTCGTGTAAGTTCAAGCGTTGATTCAACGCAAAAATTAATTGTGTAATTCAGGCGTCTAGTAATCGTGTAAAACACAGGTAATTACTCTGATATTTACCCGTCGAATATTCGTGTAAATCACGTGTAAACACGTTGATAATTCGTGTAAGTTCAAGCGTTGATTTAACGCAAAAATTAATTGTGTAATTCACACGTCTAGTAATCGTGTAAAACACAGGTAACTACTCTGATATTTACCCGTCGAATATTCGTGTAAATCACGTGTAAACACGTTGATAATTCGTGTAAGTTCGAGCGTTGATTCAACGCAAAAATCAACTGTGTAATTCACGCGTCTAGTGATCGTGTAAAAAACAGGTAACTACTCTGATATTTACCCTTTGAATATTGGTGTAAATCACGTGTAAACACGTTGATAATTCGTGTAAGTTCAAGCGTTGAATAAACGCAAAAATCAACTGTGTAATTCACGTGTCTAGTGATCGTGTAAAACACAGGTAACTACTCTGATATTTACCCGTCGAATATTCGTGTAAATCACGTGTAAACACGTTGATAATTCGTGTAAGTTCAAGCGTTGATTCAACGCAAAAATTAATTGTGTAATTCACACGTCTAGTAATCGTGTAAAACACAGGTAACTACTCTGATATTTACCCGTCGAATATTCGTGTAAATCACGTGTAAACACGTTGATAATTCGTGTAAGTTCGAGCGTTGATTCAACGCAAAAATCAACTGTGTAATTCACGCGTCTAGTGATCGTGTAAAAAACAGGTAACTACTCTGATATTTACCCTTTGAATATTGGTGTAAATCACGTGTAAACACGTTGATAATTCGTGTAAGTTCAAGCGTTGAATAAACGCAAAAATCAACTGTGTAATTCACGTGTCTAGTGATCGTCCCAATAAACACAGGTACGTTGAAAAGACGTGGAAAAAACGTGGCAAAAGTGGAAATATGGTGGACGTGGATGGATTATACGTGCATTCAACTCGTGGATTTTTATGGTACGATGTCCGCTGGAGACACGTGGATCCGATCTTTTTAGAAACGTATAATCCACCATCACCGTGGAATACACGGACAATACACGAGGAATACACGTTCGTAATAAGCGTTCTTAACGATCTTTCCGCGTGATATAGACGTGTATAAAGTTAGGTGATGATCGGATAACATTAACAAACTCCCAACTTCAATTATCGAATGGTCAATCACTGTGCGTAACTTTCAAAGGCTAGCGTACATCGTATGTACCTTGAATCTTGTATCTTTTGTAAGAGCGGCGGCAGCCGCGGGGACAAGACTGCAGTCTCAGATCCAAGGAATCGTAGGTTCAATCCCATTGCCGTGCACTTTTTTTTTTTTAATATTCATATTTTTATATGCTAATCGTAGACTCATAATGCTAAAACAAATTTTCAACTAACGGGAAATACATTTCAATGTAATTTTGCAATTTTATACCCATCTTTCCGGACCATGGAATACACGAGAAATATACGAGTGGTTTACACGTGGTTTACACGTATTCGGTGTAGAGATGGACGCTAAAACCAAAAGTTTGGTATCCACCGGAACCACGTGTCTCAGGCGGACATCGTACCCACAAATTCCTAGTCGAATACACGTTGATAAAACACGTTGATTCCACTACATATCAACCACTGTGTGTTTATTGGGGTGTAAAACACAGGTAACTACTCTGATATTTACCCGTCGAATATTCGTGTAAATCACGTGTAAACACGTTGATAATTCGTGTAAGTTTAAGCGTTGATTGAACGCAAAAATTAATTCTGTCATCCACGCGCCTAGAAATCGTGTAAAACACACGTAACTATTATGATATTTAATCGTCGAACATTCGTGCAAACCACGTGTAAACACGTTGATAATTCGAGCACGTGTAAACGTCGCATCAACGTGACGTACAATATGACGTATACCGTGTTCGGGTTGTAGTCTTGTGTATGGGCTGGTCTAAAGATCACGTGTAATTACGTGTCTGGAAGATGTGTAAATTACATCAATCAGTTCATTTCTTCCTTCTATAATTTCAGGAACATACACGACGTGATCAAACAAACAATCAGAGAGATAATAAATCTAGATTTCTGAACATTTCATCATTGTTCCTGGTGAATCCATATATCGAAACGTTGCAGTGTTATTCAAGCGGCGGTATAGCGTAGTGGTTAGGGCGTGCGACTAGTAATACGAACAGCGGCGAGCGTTCCGGGTTCAAACCCCGGCTAGGTCTTAGGGAAGCGAAAAAGTTACAGCGAACTCGAAATGCGTTTTAATTGACCTGTGTACTCGAATATAAGTTAGGTTAACCTGAAACACCGAAAATAGCCAGTAAAAAGTAAAAAAAAAACTTTTTCGTAAAATTTTCTTTTTGCTCTTCCATGTACACAACGCGTACGTTCAACGTATATTAAACGTTTAAAACATGTTCCAGGTGTTGCTCTATAACAGCCACATAAACGAATAAATTACGTTCAATGAACGTTTCTCAAACACGATGATATTGATGGTGTAAAAGTTGGATAATACACGTCTTTTAAACGATCAAAAACCAGTGGAACGGCCGGACATTACATCGTTTCCGATACGTGTTCTTTCAACGGTAAATCAATGCGTATGGACAACCGCGTAATCGAGGTTTCTAAGACACGGTGATATTGATCGTGTAAAAGATGTGTAATACACGTCTTTCAAACGTTGAAAAACTAGTGTAAAGGGCGGACATTACATCGTTTCTGATACGTGTTCTTTCAACGGTGAATCAATGCGTATGGACAACCACGTAATCCACGTTTCTAAGACACGGTGATATTGATCGTGTAAAAGATGTGTAATACACGTCTTTCAAACGTTGAAAAACTAGTGTAAAGGGCGGACATTACATCGTTTCTGATACGTGTTCTCTCAATGAATATTACACGTTTATTCTACACGTGTTTGTGTTTTTGATCCACCATTTTTAAACGTGTATTCAACTATTTTGTGTTTATGATTTCTCACTCTTGCCTAGCGCTTTCATTCTTTGAATAAACCGTCGCTGCTTTGAAATAGAAACGGAGAGAGTATCATTTGCCTGACCCCCCGTTCCCCTCTCCCTCTGGCTTGCCGGCCTAGTCTCTACAGGGTGTCCCAAAATTAAATGCGCAAAATGATAGGGGTAATAGAGGGGGTCGAGCTGAGTAAATTGACCCCAATAACATTTGGTCCGCGAGGTCGCGTTCGCGAGATACGGCCGATTAAAAAGTCGCGCTAGCATTGGTATTTAGCAGTCAAATTCGCAGCGGAGATCGTTCGGCAGTCTGGTATTTAGGCACACTTAATCACTAATACGGTTAACAATCATTCCCAGATTAATAATAATAAGCTGAAAGACTTTATTCGTTGAAATTTGTTCATGAAAAGGTCTTGTGCACCTCAAACCAGAATACCGACTGATTTTCCCTGTCAATCTGGCTGTTAAATACCAACGCTAGCGCGACTTTTTAACCGGCCGTATCTCGCAAACGTGACTCCGCAGACCACACGTTCTTGGGGTTAATTTACTCAGCTCGACCCCCTCTATTACCCCTATCATTTTGCGCATTTAATTTTGGGACACCCTGTATATCGCTTATTTTCCCTTGTTGTAGTATTTCAGCGGCACGTTAGTGCCTGGCGCCCTGAATTTGGTTTCGTCCGCGGAGATTAAGTCTCCGGAGTGCTAATTTGACCAGATTATTATTAATGACATGTCCCCAGATTTAATAATCGTCTCGTTACAGAGTATAATTATACCTACATCTACCAAATGTTTGTGTAACAAGCAGAGCAAGTCACAGCATATTTATATGGGTTCATCCCGTATAAAGATACAGAAGTATACCGAAGGTTTATATAGTGATAAGTAATAACAGAGTATCTTGCGTAGAAACAGAGTGATTATATCAGTCTTTATTCAAGTAAGCAGTTCTAAGTCAATCAGTATTACAGTATATTACTCCCAGAGTAGGTGTTATTCTCTAGAGAGTTATTACAGAAGTGAGTCCAGCTAATTCAGTCAAGACTGAAGAAGCCAGGGGGAAGGGTGAGGGGAGTGCATAAGACTGACCGAGCCATCACACGTGTATCGTGTGATGCACCGTCAGGCTTAAGCGAAGACAATATCGCGGTTCTGCGTATATCGTCTGGTAACGATAGTTAAGAGCTAAGCGTGCGTGTGTGTGTGTGTGTGTGTGTGTGTGTGTGTGTGTGTGTGTGTGTGTGTGTGAGGGTAGGCGACGTATGGACCGTGGGGCCAGACGTAACACCCCCCCCCGTTAGATGAAACATAGGGTGTTAAGCATGTGTTTCAAGTAAACAAGGTATAAACTAAAAAATAAAGTTCAATTACAATTATGATGTAACTTAAATTTAAATGTGCTTAAGGTTAGTTTACAATGTTTTCTTATGATTACTTAAATTTTGGAAATTATTTCAAAATGGTGATTCGATTTGAATGGTGTTTGTGTTGTTGTGAATTTGGTTTACAATGTGAATGTGTTTAATTTTTGTGTGACATATGAAGTTAACTATTGATTGAAATTTACTTATGGATATGAATTGATACAATTCGGTGCATTGATCTTAAGGGTAAATGCGCTTAGGGTTAGTGCGCGTTTAAGCGGGTTAGTGAACTTTGTTTTTGAAAATTGGTTTATTGGATATTGTTGGTCAAATACAAATGTCATCTATTGGCTATTCTTAATTCTAGAATGAATGCAATAAGGTTGTTGTAATTTTAATTTAATTGTTTTTATCGGTCTTATGTGGTAGATCTTGAAAGGAAAACAAATTATTTATTGGATGTTGGTGAATAAAAATGTGTCTTATTATTATACTTATCTTTTTAATACTTTTTAATTGAAATGAAATGGTGGGTAATTAATATTTCGAAGTGGTGGGGGTTGTTTCTAAACTTTCGAATAATTTTGATACAAATGTTCTTGGTTTTGTGGCTAATGGATAATAACAATAAATTTCTTCGAGGGGTTTGTTTTAATGCATGAAAAACGTATAATAATTGTTAATTGTAAATATTGTAATACGAAGCTTATATTTAAAAAAATGTGTTGTTAAACTAAATTTCGAAGGATGATCAAGAATGCGTCGCAAGAATCTGTTTTATCTTGCAATCGGTTACTTTGGAAAAAAAAAGGCAAATCTTTAAGTTCGATTTAAACTGATATAATTTTATGCGAACGATTTTTGTAACATAAAAGGGAAAATAGGGTTGGATTCTGGAAATTGCTTGAAAATTAATTTGTCTGGTTTGATAAGTCGAAAGCGAGTCTGTCGGTTGATGTAAGTTTTTTTTTGGAAAATCGTTGCCAATAGGGTAGTTGTAGTTTGAAACTATCATTGAGGGGTCAGAGATTTCTGCGGGAGGAAGGACGGATATTACCATCGGTTAATCAAAAGTATCGCTGTTGAGTTCGCGTTCGTCAATCGGATGTTTGCTGTGTTGGTTTGAATGTGTGTGAGTCGTTGATAAGCGAACAGGAGGGTCAGGTGTTTGGTCTGAGTCTACAGCTGATGAAGGAGAGGAACGATGTGGAGGAGATCTGCGTTTGTTCGTATGAAGAGGAGATAAGGCGTTGGATGGCGGAGAGTCTGCAATAGGGTCAGGGGGTCGAGGAGGAGGTTTTGTTTCCCGGTCTGATGCGTCATTGTGCTTTTGCGGTGTTGTGGGGTCAAAATTGCAAACCGTGATCTTTATATCTGTATCTTTGAAAATGTATTTTATCATGGTACTAACCCAATTCCAATCAAGTTTGGCTAAGCCGCATCCTAGTCTCGGTATCGATATAGATTTCTTTCCGTCTTTTGATAGGGCCCGTTTCAAATTTTGCAAGGTGTTATACATGGTTTCCGCTGTGGGTTCGAGCAAATGTTTGTCTTTCGTGATCAGGTTGTAAATCGTGCGTCGCGGGTGATTTACTGCGATAATGTCTTTGAGGTTCGGTTTCATTGCTCTTAGTATCTTCTTTTGAATCAATCCCTGTTTTGCCATTTGGCTTGCAATGCCAAGCGATGCTGTGCAGTCAGCTGAGATGCAGTGTGCTAAATTATCTTTTTGTTTTAATAAATCGTCCTGTATTTCTATTACGTTTGGATTGTCAAACCTTGGGAGAAGGTTTAGGTTTTTCCTGAACTCGAGGTATGTTGGTGAAACTTCCGGATCGAGGTCTCGCGAGGTACCGGCCGTAGGTTTCGTATTTGGATCAGGAGGGCGAGGAGGAGGTAGAATTTCGGATGACGGTCTTTTTCTATTTGGATCTGGAGGTCGAGGAGGAGGTAGAATTTCGGATGACAGTCTTTTTGTATTTGACTCTGGAGGTCGAGGAGGAGGTAGAATTTCGGATGACGGTCTTTTTGTATTTGACTCTGGAGGTCGAGGAGGAGGTAGAATTTTGGATGACAGTCTTTTTCTATTTGACTCTGGAGGTCGAGGAGGAGGTAGAATTTCGGATGACGGTCTTTTTCTATTTGGATCTGGAGGTCGAGGAGGAGGTCTGGTATGACTCTTCGGTATGTCAACTTGTTTCGATGCTGAACGGTCAGAATCATCTGTGAGCTTGAGTTTGATTGCTTTGAATCTCTTATCGCGTATCTGTTCTCGTGTTACCTTGCGCTCTGCTACGCCAAGCGAGGCTGTGCAGTCAGCTGAGATGCAATGAGCTGATTGTGAGTTCAAATTCGCATTTATTTCGTTGACGTTTGAAATGACTAATGGAGACTGGTCGTCTAAATCTACAAGGGATCGGCTGACAGGTGTTGTAGTTTTTGGATCAAGATCTCGGGATGTACCGGCCATTGGTTTTATTGGATTACTCCGCGGTACTGCTTTGTGTTCAACAGTTTTTCTTTTAACGACGTAACGTTTCGAAGGTAAAATCTTCGACCTAGATTTTGAAATTCGCTTTCGACCTTCCTTGTTAATTTTTCTATTCTTTGAATCTGAAGGACTTTTAAATATGCCTGATTGATGGTTGGAGACGGTGAAAGATTTGAAACGCTTGTCGTTATCTCGTTTGCGTGTCGCCTTACGCTCTGCTACGCCATGTGAGGCTGTGCAGTCAGCTAGGATGCAATGAGCTGAGTTATCTTTTCGTTTGATAATATTCGCGTTTAATTTTTTTGCAATCGAATCAGCTGTTGAAGGCAAGTCTTTTGAATGTATGAGGAAATGGCTCAACGGAATTTCAATTTTTGGGTGAAGATCTCTAGCGGTACCGGTCATGGGTTTGGATTGCCTATTTTGCGGAAAATATTCGCGTTCAACAGTTTTCGTTTCTGGGTCACGTTTTGAGAATGAAAACTTCGAATAAATAGGTTTTGAAATTCGCTCAGGATTTTTCTTAACAATTTTTCTCTTATCTGATCGTGAGTCTGGAGGAGTTTTAGGTGTCTCTGATTGATAGTGCGAGACCAAGGAAGATTTTGGACACTTGTTTTCGTCTCGCCTGTGTAGCGGTACTATATTACTTGCGGATTTCTCTTGAAAATGTTTATTGACTGTGGAAATTTGAGTTTCGCTACTTTTCTGTCTCTGTTGTTTTTCCGCGAGTTCAGCAATTAGATTTGTAACATAAGGGACTGTGGTGGTATTTGCGTCTACAGGATCGTTCACCTGAGTGTACTCTGGTGTATACGCGCCAGGAGAGTCGGTGTGTTGGTCGCGTATGTTGGCTACGGTTGGACTTGAAGCGTCTTCGTTATCAGCGTCGTACGTGTAATCTGAGTAGTCGACCTTGCGTGTTATTGTTTTCTTTTGCGGTTCCGCGCTGTTATAAGATTCGGTATTCACTTTGCGTTTAACTGATTTCGGGTTTGGCAATATCATTCTCTCATCAGGATTTTCCGTAATTTTTCGCGAAGCTGTTATAATTCCAGTTCTGAACGTTTGAACAGATTCTTGTCGATCTCGAGATTGCGTCACTAGAGCACGGTTTTCATACAAATCGCGGGTGTTCAGGTGACGTTTTGAATCGGTCAGTGGTATTTAAGATGTCACCGAGGTTTTTGCTTTCAAACTTTCTGCTATAGTGTTATTGATTAATCCGACTATTAGACTAGTCGCATCTGGAAAAACATTCGGTGAATCGTCGTCGTCGTCGTCGATTATTATCGGGTCATTTAATGGTTTCTTGACATGGTTGGACGCTCTACTTAAGTACGGACTGTCGGCGCGTCCACGCGGCGGTCCCGATACTCGTTTAAATGTTGCGCGTCGTTTGAGAATCGCTGTTGTTGTTGCTGCTGTTGCCAATCCGGCTGAGCAAAATTTGTGTAACTGACCTGCGTGTTATTTTGTTGCTGCTGATACGGATTATTAGGATTTTGAGGATCGTTTCTATCGTCGTATTGATCTGATTGATGTTGATAATTATTATGCTGTCCCTGATTATCGAACTGTGGTTGTTGCCCGTAATTATTGTAATGCGGCTGGTTGTGAGATTGGAACTTTTGGTAATTTTGTGAATTGTTAGAACGCTGGTTTTGGTTGTAACCATTGTTGGAGGAATTATGCTTTTGCTGGTGGTTGTAAGAACCTTGGTGATTGTTGTTGGATTGGTAGGATCCTGGATTTTGGGAATTGTATTGATCCTGGAGGTTTCTTCGATTACAAAATTCGTATGAGTGACCGTTTCTGTTGCAAAATGTACAGTATTGATTGGCGCGCGTTCTTGATCTGCATTCTTCGATCGAATGGCTGTTTCTGTTACAAAATGTACAAAAAATTTCTGAGCTGCGCTGTCTTGATCTGCATTCTTCGATCGAATGTCCCTGTTTATTACAAAATGTGCAGAAGAGCTTTGATTGATGACTTGTTTTTGAAAGTCTTTCTCTGAGTGGGCAATATTTATCTACGTGATCTGTCAGTTTACAAATTGTGCACTCAATTCGCGAGCTGTTTGTGGGTGGTGGTATGTTACGGTAGGCTTCCAAAGTGCGCCTTTCTTGGACTAAAGCTTCGACTTTGATCGCTTTTTCAATAGCGTCGCGTAGCGAAGTTGGTTTTTCGTTAACAACTCTAATTTCCAAGTCATTCTTCAAACCTCTCATGAACGCAGTTCCGGCAGAATTTGTTACAAACTTAATTACTGATGCTGCGTCTTCTGAAGCTGCCTGTGATTTGATTAATTCTTTTGCAGATTGTACTAATTTTTGTATTCTATTGCCATATTCTACAACACTTTCGTTGTTTCTTTGCGCTGCGGTTCCGATCTGTGTCTGAATGTCCTGCAAGCTTAGTTTTGAAGAATAAGCACGTTTCAAATTTTCCAAAACTTTAGTAAGAGTTTCTGGGGTCCCAGATTGGACGTACTCTTCCGCGGGGCCTTCAATTTTGGCACAAACTAGCATCGTCAGGAGAGGTAATTCTCCTTGAGTTACTGAGCGAATAGCATATTGAGCTTTGCGGATAAATGATTCTACTGGAATGTTCTGCCCGTTAAATGTGGGTACCATGCTTGCAGCACTTTGAGCGTTCAAAGACGGAATCGTCGGTACGGCTTCGACTGGAGGAGTCATTTTGATGATAATTAATTACAAACTAATATTAATTCTATATTAAATTCTATATTTTCGAGAGACTTACAATGAGCTGATTATGATGAGAGTGGCGAAGAAGTATCGCATGGTTGCGATTGATGTAAGCTTCTTCGAGACAGGGGTCTGGGTGGTGGGGCGATGATCTGCGATCGTCGATGACGGCTGGCGGCTGTAACGCCTAGCGACGGCTAGCGACGGGTACTGCAGGTGGGCTCTGCGTCGAATTGGTGTCCTCCTTGTCTGCTTCTCTCGTTCGCTCAGGATACCGGGGCTCGTTCGGTGTGGAGATTTTTGGTTTCGAATGACTCGATTGATTTTCAGTCTTCGATTAGTTATTAAATTCTCGTCGTCTTATGTTTGCGAGAGATTTAATTTTCAATGGTTATCGCTGCGTCTGATTGGCAGGTTAGTCTCGTCGTCTTACGTGTGTTGCGAGAGCACAAATTTTTTTATGAATCACTGTTCACTCAAATTTCTTAATGATTAATATTCCGTCGTCTTATTGAGAATGCGAGGTTTTCTTATTATTAACTTCCGTCGTCTTATGGTTGCGAGGTATTTATTATTATTATTTCTTCCGTCGTCTTATGGTTGCGAGGTATTTATTATTATTATTTCTTCCGTCGTCTTATGGTTGCGAGGTATTTATTATTATTATTTCTTCCGTCGTCTTATGGTTGCGAGGTATTCTTATTATTATATCTTCCGTCGTCTTATGGTTGCGAGGTATTTATTATTATTATTTCTTCCGTCGTCTTATGGTTGCGAGGTATTTATTATTATTATTTCTTCCGTCGTCTTATGGTTGCGAGGTATTCTTATTATTATATCTTCCGTCGTCTTATGGTTGCGAGGTAAGCCTTTATTATATAATGGTAAATTATTATTAAAACTAATTTTTAACGACGGTGTGCGATGTTGTTTGACTTCTTGGTGCACTTTGGTTACTCGTCGATGTATACTTGTAACACTTTAATTAAAACACTTATTTTTGATGAATTTATCCGACTGAATCACTCCTTGGCTTGGAGCCTTTCAAATACGCTTCGCGCAAGTTGTAACGTTTCTGGGTTGTACGGGTCCAGATCGGCAAATAACTCGGGCTCACTCAAATAAACTTTTCACTTAATCACTTTTATTCTTCGTCACGGGGAACACCGCTGCCACCAGTGTAACAAGCAGAGCAAGTCACAGCATATTTATATGGGTTCATCCCGTATAAAGATACAGAAGTATACCGAAGGTTTATATAGTGATAAGTAATAACAGAGTATCTTGCGTAGAAACAGAGTGATTATATCAGTCTTTATTCAAGTAAGCAGTTCTAAGTCAATCAGTATTACAGTATATTACTCCCAGAGTAGGTGTTATTCTCTAGAGAGTTATTACAGAAGTGAGTCCAGCTAATTCAGTCAAGACTGAAGAAGCCAGGGGGAAGGGTGAGGGGAGTGCATAAGACTGACCGAGCCATCACACGTGTATCGTGTGATGCACCGTCAGGCTTAAGCGAAGACAATATCGCGGTTCTGCGTATATCGTCTGGTAACGATAGTTAAGAGCTAAGCGTGTGTGTGTGTGTGTGTGTGTGTGTGTGTGTGTGTGTGTGTGAGGGTAGGCGACGTATGGACCGTGGGGCCAGACGTAACATTTGGGTATACATACATATATTTAACTACAATGAACATCAATAGGTTATTATCACAAGTACATTTTAGTGAACTGAAAACATGTAATCATCGTATCATTCAATGATACAGAACAAAGTTAGATATGTATGTCTTTAAAAGATAATCAACATTCTTATATATTTGAGTTCTTACATCTGTTTATTTTTGAAAAAGTTGACGATTTTCCAATAAACCAAATCGCCATTCGGATAATTGACGTTTCGGAGAAAGCAAATCGCCATTCGGATAATTGACGTTTCGGATAACTGACGTTCGGATAATCGACGCTCTACTGTACTACTTAAATTTAAAAACCCTGAAAATCTCGGCTATTACTACTTAAATTTAGAAACCTGAAATATGGGGAAAATAGGGTGTCAGAATAATCACCAGGTATTTTTTCAATATTCTTTTTTATTCCTAAATCTAATATATTATGTTCTGCGTCATTCTGGAACACCATCGATACTCTGCCTGGTAGGAAGATCATGATGCTGTTATCGATCGCTGCCATCGTCTGCAGTCCAAATCTGGTGTTGACTCTTTCCAACGCTGTCACTTTATAATTCTTTCCAACTTCCCACATAACTTCACTCATTTTCTTCGTTGACAAGAAGTCGTCGTTCCTCGAGATTTTATTGATCTTTTCGTAATCCATAGCCAGAGAGATACTCGTGTTCGAAACTCTTGAGTAGTAGCGGGGCGCGCCTGGGCTCCAATAAGTTTATAAACGCCCCCGGCGCGCCCCGCTGCTACTCAAGAGTTTCGAACACGAGTATCTCTCTGGCTATGGATTTTGAAAAGATCAATAAAATCTCGAGGAACGACGACTTCTTGTCAACGAAGAAAATGAGTGAAGTTGTGTGGGAAGTTGGAAAGAATTATAAAATGACAGCGTTGGAAAGAGTCAACACCAGATTTGGACTGCAGACGATGGCAGCGATCGATAACAGCATCATGATCTTCCTACCAGGCAGAGTATCGATGGTGTTCCAGAATGACGCAGAACATAATATATTAGATTTAAGAATAAAAAATAATATTGAAAAAATACCTGGTGATTATTCTGACACCCTATTTTCCCCATATTTCAGGTTTCTAAATTTAAGTAGTAATAGCCGAGATTTTCAGAGTTTTTAAATTTAAGTAGTAATAGTTGAGATTTCCAGGATTTAAAGAATAAGCAGCGGGAGATCGGGAGACGGGCCGCCATCTTGGATTTTTTAAGATAAATAATTTTCAGCCGAGTCAGCAGGTCATTGATCCGAGTCACAGCCGGCCGCAGCATCGTAGCGCGGGGGACGGGGGAGGGTGGCAAGGTCGGCGGCGAGGTGTAACCTGACACCCGTTTGTTATGACTCCCCATGGCTGTCACAATCTACTGTTATTTGTAATAAATAAAGTTATTTACATTATAACGGGCTACTCAGCCGGCTATGAATCTAAGGGGACGGGGGCAGGGGGAGGATAAGAAATACCAGGGGGGAACACCAGAATTCAGATCATTTCTGTATATTCTATCAGTTCTTAAGCCTAATTACAAGCGTATTCTTAACCTAACGCGTGTGTGTGCGTGTGTGTGTGTGGGGGTGTGGGGGGGGTCAGTGTCTCAGTCTGACTAACCTGTACTGTCTGTGTGTGTGTGTGCGTGTGTGTGTGTCCGTCTGTCCGCCTGCGTATGTGTGTTTCTATATTCTCAGCGTTCCAACCCCGGGCTCTGGCTCAGAACCGTACGCCTCAAGCGAGCTCCTAACCACGACTGACGCTCCGGGGACTCTCCCGTATGTGTGTGTGTGTGAAGTCTATGCGGACTTCACACACACTTGTGGCGGGGCGCCGAGCGCCACGTCACAACTACCCCCTCCCTAACGCGGGTGTTGTTTATGGGGTGAGATTGTGTTTTTGTCGTTTAATGGTTTTCTTTCTCTAGTGTGTGTGTGTGTATGTGTGATTGTGATTTTGATTTTCATTTACGAGTGGATTCCTATTGGTTCAGCTATGTGTTTGTGTGGCTTGCAATGTATGGTAAAATTGATTGTGTGTATGTTTTAGGGTTTGTCATGGTGTATTTTCATTTCTTTGGTTTCGTGTGTGCGAATGGTTCAAGATTCTGAATTTTTCTACCTAAAGTCTCGTGTGTGTTTTTCTTGGGGTGTGAGTTGCTATTTTGGGGTTGGTGTGAGTGAGTGTATGTATTTCTGTGTGTGTTCCGTCATGGGTGGGTCTGCGGGTCTCGTCATGTGATTTTTGTCGGTCATTTCTGCTGTGTATGTCTGTTGTTCTTAGGTCTTGTGTGAGTATGTGTCTGATGTGTGGGGGTCTGGTTTTATTCTACTATAAGGGCACTACTGTTTCCAGAACAATAATTAGCTGGGATTTGTGTAAGGGGTTGGCTTAGTCAAATCTGACTAATTCTGCCGTTTTTGGGGTGAATGGAGTGTATGAGTGTGATTTGATGCATGTTTGTGTGTGGGACTTGAATTCGTTTTTTAGAATCCAATTTCTGCAAGTGTTACATGGTACCTTAACTGGTTTGATTATGTTTTGTGTTTGTGTTCTTTGTGTGTGTGTGTTAGTGTACCTTATGGGTGTAAAAAATGGAGGCTGGCGAGTGTACGCATTTTGTTGTAATTGGGCATGTGTCCACGTTTCGCCTGGACCGTACAGGTGCTCGTGTGATGGCATTCCTAGTGTCTGTAATAGTGTCCTCCGTTTCATCTTAGGTTCGTGTACTGGCAGTTTGACCCTGGTTGCCCTTGATCGTGTTTTCAGTGGATTGCTTAGTTGTGTGTCTGTATGCCTTGTCGTCTGTGTCTGTGGTGTCTGGTGTGTGTGTTTCAGTCTGTTAGGGTTTGAACGAATTGCATTAGTATACATGTTTATATCGTTATGGCCTAAGGGTTCTTTTTCGCGGTTCATTGTCGCGTAAATCTGGGGATCTGACGAGGTTCTTTTGGGAACGAAAACCTTATCTCTTACCTCAACTTTTGGGTTTTGCAACCTTACAACCCGGTTTACTTTCCGTTCCGTGTTTATAGCTGGGCAACTTTTTCGTTTCGTCCCTCGTGTAGCTTCTGGGTGTGTCAGGGTAGCCGTCTCTTCCTTTTCTCCGTGGCTTTTCTCTCCGATCTGCGGCTTGGTTTCAGGGGGCTGGTGTGCAGTGTTTTGGTGTGTGTGCGTTTGTGTCATTTCTCTATCAATATCTATTTCCTCGTTGCTCTCTCTCTCTGTAGTGTGTGTGTGTTGTGTATGAGTAATGTTTCCTTCATATATCGTTGCAATCCATGCAACTGGGTTTTCCGTTCCCTCTGGTATGTGTGAAGTGAGTGTCGTGGTGTCTGGGTTCTTTGCTGCAATACTTGTGTTTGGGATTTTTATTTTCTCTGGTGTAAGGGGTGTGTCTCGTCTAGTGTCTGTCATGTGTGTGTTTGTGTTTGTTTGTGTGGCTTGGTCTTGTGTCTGTGTCTTGTTTGGGGTGTGTGTAGTGTATGTGTCAGTTAGTGGCTCTACTGTAATGTCATCTAGTCCGTATTTCAATTTGTACTTAATTTCAGGGGTTTCGCGTAGTGACCATGTGTGTCTGCCTAGGTCGATTTGTATCCCGAAATCGCGAAGTGCGTCTATCCCTAGCACGTCTATACTGTCTAGTGTTTCGTCTACTTCTACCAGTATAGTTTTGCTCACGTTTCCTATCTGTATTTCTACCGACGCGTGTGTGTGTTGATTACTGTGAATGTGTGTTATTGGAATGTTTAGCCCGCGTAATCTATCCGCGGTGACTTTTCCAATGAATGAACTGGGTGACCCTGTGCCAATAGTACTGTGTTTTCGTGTCCATGGATTTTTACTTGTATGTAAAGCCTATTGTCGCGCGCTGTGTTGCAGTGGGCAAAAGGTGTGTCGAGTTTGGGTAACAACGTGTTTAAAATCGGCGTTGTTTCTAGGGTAGGGTATGTGTGTGTGGGGTGTGTGTCTGGGTCCATCGCTACGGTTTGGTATTGCTCGTCTTGTGTGTTGTGTGTGTAGTGTGTGTAGTGTGTGTGTGTGTAGGTAGGGGCTGATGATAGTCGTTTTTTACTTCCATCATGTTTTGATTTTTTCTTAGGTGTGCATTCGATTCCCACTTTCTTCCTGCTCTTTGGAGCTCTTCAAATGTCGCGAAATCTCCGGGTTTGATCTCTCGTCTATACTCGGGTAGGAGGCTCTCGTATGCTAATTGCAACTCGGTGTCTAAGGGGTACGGTGGAGTTCGTCTGGCTAGCAGCGTACGATGTAATTGTTTGTGTGTGGTTCTGAGTGTAATTGTCGATTATTTGGTTCATGTTATGTCTGTATACTGGGTCTTCAAACGTGTCTCGTAGGTCGGTCTCGAAATCTTGCATCGTCTGCCACCGGTCTCTGTTCGAATCATACCAGTTTCGCGCGGTACCCTCAAGTACTACGTCGAGATTGTCGATCAAATCTGTATCGGCGATTTTGTCCGCTTTTTGGTAATCGCGTATATCAAGTAGAAATTCGAACGCGTCTTCTACTGGGGATCCCGAGTATACGAGATTCCATGTTTCCATGCTTTGTCTCGCTGGATTAGTATTGTTGTGTGTGTTTATGTGTGTATTCTGTCTGTCGTTGTGTGTGTGTGAGTGTATGGGTATGTGTGTATCTGTAGTCGAACGATCTATGGCTCTTGGTAACGTATCGGTCTGTAAGTGTATGTGTCTGTGTAGCTACCTAGCGGGTTGTTGCCAAAGTTTCCGAGCGTCGGACCTTGGGCGCGTGTATTTACATAGGCTGTGGGTACGCTATGACTTATTCGTTCCATCTTTCTTGTCTATGTGTGTATCTGGCTTCGTGTATGTACTCGCTTGGTTACGTGTGTATGGCTTTTCTATGTGTAATTCCTTTGTGTCATGTCTGGATTTTGGTAAGGGTTGCGAGTGGGTGGTTGGGTCGTGTAATGGAGGGAATGGTTTGTGGGTTTTTTCGTTGGGCGCCAATTTATAACGGGCTACTCAGCCGGCTATGAATGTAAGGGGACCGGGGCACGGGGAGGATAAGAAATACCAGGGGGGAACACCAGAATTCAGTTCATTTCTGTATATTCTATCAGTTCTTAAGCCTAATTACAAGTGTATTCTTAACCTAACGCGTGTGTATGCGTGTGTGTGTGTGTGGGGGTGTGGGGGGGGGGTCAATGTCTCAGTCTGACTAACCTGTACTGTCTGTGTGCGTGTGTGTGTGTCCGTCTGTCCGCCTGTGTAATGTGTGTTTCTATATTCTCAGCGTTCCAACCCAGGGCTCTGGCTCAGAACCGTACGCCTCAAGCGAGCGCCTAACCACGACTGACGCTCCGGGGACTCTCCCGTATGTGTGTGTGTGAAGTCTATGCGGACTTCACACACACTTGTGGCGGGGCGCCGAGCGCCACGTCACAACATTTTACATTTATTGTAATTACCTACTGAGCCTTTCTGAGGAAGCGAAACAAACCCTCCCCCCTCCACAGGCCTGCGTGAGGCATACCTTGGAGAGGGAGAGATAGGGTCTGTATGGGGGTATTCCAGAAAATAAAAATCTTTACCTCAAAATTCATAATCCCGAACAGCGTGGGATACCACTATAAAAAAAACGCGCCGAATTATCTACTACATCATACATATCACTTATAGTGGTGTGGAAACGATAATATTCTGATTGAAATCCTGTCATGTCTTTAATTTACTTCGGGTATTTCCGGAATACTTCCGGAAGACTTCTAGTATTTCCGGAAGACTACGGGACTATATGTAGAACGATACTTTATATCATATAAAGCGGTGATGGACAGTGCCGCGAGTGGGACAGTGAGGAGAGCGGGGGGGAGGGGAGGCGAGGGGGGTGGCGGAAGGGAGGGGATTCTGGGTAATCTACGAGGGTACGCTGGAGAGTGCCACCGCCACCACGGGGGGCGGGGAAGGGAGGGGATTGTGGGTAATCTACGGGGCCTGCCTCGGGGGGTCGTCGTCGTCGACCTTCGAAATCTTGACACGGCGGTGGCGGTCTGGGTGACCTACGGGGTCCGCCTCGGAGGGGCAGGGGGTACTTGGTAATCTAGGGCGGTCCGTCTCGGGGGGTGGTTGTCGTCGTCGACGACCTTCGAAATCTTAACACGGCGGTGTCGGTGGCGGCGGTGGCGGTGGCGGCGGCGATATCCTCTCTAAAAAAGTTCATGTTCGCGCCCGAAGTCGGCGCTCTCGCATTTCGATGTCGATTTTCGATTTTCGATGCCGCCGTTTTATTCGCCCTGCGATTGGCTGTGCGGGTCGGACGTGCGTCTGAAATGAGCTGAAAGCTGCCAACTGTCACTGTGACCCTACGGCTGAACTGTCAGAACTGTCACTGCTCCTCTCTAAAAAAGTTCATGTTCGCGCCCGAAGTCGGCGCTCTCGCATTTCGATGTCGATTTTCGATTTTCGATGCCGCCGTTTTATTCGCCCTGCGATTGGCTGTGCGGGTCGGACGTGCGTCTGAAATGAGCTGAGAGCTGCCATCTGTCACTGTGACCCTACGGCTGAACTGTCAGAACTGTCACTGCGGACCTAACCGATCAGAAAAATAAACTGCGATTTGATAAAGAAACTGCGAACCTTGAGTAACACGGATACGGGAAATCTGCGACGCTGACGATTAACCTGTCATACAAATTGAACAGGAATTGCCATGCGAAAAAGAAGCTGTGATTGTAAAATCTGTAACCTCTCATATGGATCAAACAGGACTGCGACGCTGACGATCCACCTCTCATCTGAATCTAACAGGAAATGCGAGCTAAAGAAGGAGCTGCGTGATATGGATTGAACAGGAATTGCGATGGGAAAAGAATCCGTGCTTGTAAAATCTGTAACCTCGCATATGGATCGAAGAGAAATTGCAATACGAAAAAGAATCTGCGAAGGTAAAATCTGTAACCTGTAATATAAATCGTACAGGAATGACGATGGGAATAGAATCAGTGATCTTAAAATGTGCGACGCTGACGATTAACCTCTCATATAAATCTAACAGGAATTGCGATGCGAGAAAGAATCTGCCATGGTAACTGCGATGGTAAAATCTGCGACACTGATGATTAACCTTTCATATGAATCTAACAGGAATTGCGATGTGAAAAAGAATCTGCGATGGCAAAATCTGCGACGCTGACGGTCAACATAGGAAAAGAACCTACGACGGTAAAATCTGCAACGCTGACGATTAACCTCTCATATCAATCTGACAGGAATCGCGATATGAAACAGAACCTGCGATGGTGAAATCTGCGATGCTGACGATGAACCTCTCGTATGAATCTAACAGGAACTGCGATACGAAATACAATCTGCGATGGTAAAATCTATCAACCTCTCATATGAATCTAACAGGATTATTGCGATAGGAAGAAGAACCTGCGACGGTAAAATCTGCGACGCTCACGATTAACCTCTCATATGAACCTAACAGGAATTGTAATAGGAAAAAGAATTTGCGATGGTAAAATCTGCAACGCTGACAATTGACCTTTCATATTGATCTAACATGAATAGCAATGGGTGAAAGAATCTGCGATAGTAAAATCTGCAACGTTGAAGATGAACCTCTCATATGAATCTGAGAGGAATATTTCGATCGAAAAAAGAATCTGCAATAGTAAAATCTGCAACGCTGACGATAAACCTCTCATATGAATCTGAAAAGAATATTTCGATAGAAAAAAGAATCTGTGATAGTAATATCTGCGACGCTGAAGATTAACCTCGCATATGAATCTCACAGGGATCGCGATAGAAACAAGAACCTGCGACGGTAAAATCTGCAACGCTGACGATGAACCTCTCACATGAATCGGCCGCAATAGGAAAAAGAATCTGCGATGGTGAAATCCGCGACGCTGACGGTTAACCTCTCGTATGAAACCAGCAGGAATCGCGATAGAAAAGACAATCTGCGATGGTAAAATCTGCAACACTGACAATGAACCTCTCATATTGATCTAACAGGAATTGCAATAGGAAAAAGAATCTGCAATGGTAATATCTGCGACGCTGATGAGATGACATCTGCAACGCTGACGATGAACCTTTCATATGAATCTAAGAGGAATATTCCGATAGAAGCAAAAATCTGCGATGGTAATATCTGCGACGCTTGATATTAACCTCTCATATGAATCTAACAGGGATTGCAATAGGAAAAAGAATCCGCGATTGCAAAATTTGCGACGCTGACGATCAATATCTCATATGAATCTGACCTGACCTAACTGATGGCGTGAAATACTGCCAGCTGTCAGGACTAAGTCTGAAGTGGGATGATAGTGAGAACTGTTAGAGCTTTTGTCAGGATGGTATTATTCGTCAGAGTTAGAACCGTCAGGGAGAAATATTTGAAAATTTGAATAAAATTATGAAAAAAATTACCTTCTCAGAAATCTAACATGACCTGACCCAACCTGAGCTGACCAATGGCGAAAATACTGCCAGCTGTCAGAACTGAGTCTGAAGTACAGTCTGAAGTCAATTGAGAACTGTCAGACTTCAAAGTTAGCTGAACACAGTAAATAAGAAAATGTGTAAAATAGGGCAATGAAGGTGAAATGAGGCGCGCGCGAAGCGCGCGCGTGCGATGCTAGTCCCTTTAGTAAAAAGTTGGTGTCACACCCGAACGCGGCCGATGGTCGAATACTAGCCGGTTCGATTGAAGCCGCTTTATTCGTGCTGCGATTGGCTGCGCGATTCGGGATCGGTCTGAGGTGAGCTGAGAGCTAAACTGTCACTGCAATCCTACGGCTGAACTGTCAAAACTGTCACCGCGAACCTGACCTAACCGATCAAAAGAATATACTACACTTTGGATTTAACCTGCGACGGAGAAATTGCGATGAGGAAGAAATCGCGATGCAAAAACGAATCTGCGATGGTAAAATGTGGTGCGACGCTGACGATTGACCTCTTATACGAATCTAACAGAAATAGGGATGCGGAAAAGAATCTGCGATGGTAATATCTGCGACGGTTACGATTAACCTCTCACATCTATCTATCTATCTATATGAATCTGGAAGAAATTGCGATGCGACAGCAAATCTGCGATGGTAATATCTGACGATTAACCTCTCATATGAATCTAACAGAAATTGCGATGCGACAGAATCTAGAAGAAATTGCGATGCGAAAAAGAATCTGCGACGCTGACGATTAACTCCTCATATGAATCTGGAATAAATTGCGATGCGAAAAAGAATCTGCGACGCTGACGATTAACATCATCCGCGGCGGGGAGAAATTACAGAAATTGCGATGCGACAGAAAATCTGCGATGGTAATATCTGCGCCGCTGACGATTAACCTCTCATATTCATATCATATTCATTCTGGAAGAAATTGCAATGCGGAAAAGAATCTGCGATGGTGAAATCTGCGACACTGGCGATGGTGATATCCGCGACGCTGACGATTAACCTCTCATATGAATCTCACAGAAATTGCAATGTGGAAAAGAATCTGCGACGCTGACGATTAACCTTTCATATGAATCTCACAGAAATTGCAATGCGGAAAAGAATCGGCGACGCTGACGATTAACCTCTCATATGAATCTAACAGAAATTGCGATGCGGTGATATCCGCGACGTTGACGTATAACCTCTCATATGAATCTGTGAGAAATTGCGATGCGGAAAAGAATCTGCGACGCTGACGATTAACCTGCGCCGCTGACGATTAACCTCTCATATGAATCTAACAGAAATTGCGATGCGGAAAAGAATCTGCGATGATGATATCCGCGACGCTGACGATTAACCTCTCATATGAATCTGTGAGAAATTGCGATGCGGAAAAGAATCTGCGACGCTGACGATTAACCTGCGCCGCTGACGATTAACCTCTCATATGAATCTAACAGAAATTGCGATGCGGAAAAGAATCTGCGATGGTGAAATCTGCGACGCTGGCGATGATGATATCCGCGACGCTGACGATTAACCTCTCATATGAATCTGTGAGAAATTGCGATGCGGAAAGAATATACTACACTTTGGATTTAACCTGCGACGGAGAAATTGCGATGAGGAAGAAATCGCGATGCAAAAACGAATCTGCGATGGTAAAATGTGGTGCGACGCTGACGATTGACCTCTTATACGAATCTAACAGAAATAGGGATGCGGAAAAGAATCTGCGATGGTAATATCTGCGACGGTTACGATTAACCTCTCATATGAATCTGGAAGAAATTGCGATGCGACAGCAAATCTGCGATGGTAATATCTGACGATTAACCTCTCATATGAATCTAATAGAAATTGCGATGCGACAGAATCTAGAAGAAATTGCGATGCGGAAAAGAATCTGCGACGCTGACGATTAACTCCTCATATGAATCTGGAATAAATTGCGATGCGAAAAAGAATCTGCGACGCTGACGATTAACATCATCCGCGGCGGGGAGAAATTACAGAAATTGCGATGCGACAGAAAATCTGCGATGGTAATATCTGCGACGCTGACGATTAACCTCTCATATTCATATCATATTCATTCTGGAAGAAATTGCAATGCGGAAAAGAATCTGCGATGGTGAAATCTGCGACACTGGCGATGGTGATATCCGCGACGCTGACGATTAACCTCTCATATGAATCTCACAGAAATTGCAATGTGGAAAAGAATCTGCGACGCTGACGATTAACCTTTCATATGAATCTCACAGAAATTGCAATGCGGAAAAGAATCGGCGACGCTGACGATTAACCTCTCATATGAATCTAACAGAAATTGCGATGCGGAAAAGAATCCGCGATGGCGAAATCTGCGACGCTGGCGATGGTGATATCCGCGACGCTGACGATTAACCTCTCATATGAATCTGTGAGAAATTGCGATGCGGAAAAGAATCTGCGACGCTGACGATTAACCTCTCATATGAATTTCACAGAAATTGCAATGCGGAAAAGAATCGGCGACGCTGACGATTAACCTGCGCCGCTGACGATTAACCTCTCATATGAATCTAACAGAAATTGCGATGCGGAAAAGAATCTGCGATGGTGAAATCTGCGACGCTGGCGATGGTGATATCCGCGACGTTGACGTATAACCTCTCATATGAATCTGTGAGAAATTGCGATGCGGAAAAGAATCTGCGACGCTGACGATTAACCTGCGCCGCTGACGATTAACCTCTCATATGAATCTAACAGAAATTGCGATGCGGAAAAGAATCTGCGATGGTGGAATCTGCGACGCTGGCGATGGTGATATCCGCGACGCTGACGATTAACCTCTCATATGAATCTGGAAGAAATTGCGATGCGGAAAAGAATCTGCGACGCTGACGATTAACCTGCGCCGCTGACGATTAACCTCTCATATATGAATCTAACAGAAATTGCGATGCGGAAAAGAATCTGCGATGATGATATCCGCGACGCTGACGATTAACCTCTCATATGAATCTGTGAGAAATTGCGATGCGGAAAAGAATCTGCGACGCTGACGATTAACCTGCGACGCTGATTAACCTCTCATATGAATCTAACAGAAATTGCGATGCGACAGAAAATCTGCGATGGTAATATCTAACGAATAACCTCATATGAATCTGGAAGAAATTGCGATGCGGAAAAGAATCTGCGAGCTGACGATTAACCTCGATATTCATATTCATATTCATATTCATATCATATTCATTCTGGAAGACATTGCAATGTGGAAAAGAATCTGCGACGCTGACGATTAATCTCTTCATATGAATCTCACAGAAATTGCAATGCGGAAAAGAATCGGCGACGCTGACGATTAACCTCTCATATGAATCTAACAGAAATTGCGATGCGGAAAAGAATTGGCGATGGCGAAATCTGCGACGCTGGCGATGGTGATATCCGCGACGCTGACGATTAACCTCTCATATGAATCTGTGAGAAATTGCGATGCGGAAAAGAATCTGCGACGCTGACGATTAACCTCTCATATGAATTTCACAGAAATTGCAATGCGGAAAAGAATCGGCGACGCTGACGATTAACCTGCGCCGCTGACGATTAACCTCTCATATGAATCTAACAGAAATTGCGATGCGGAAAAGAATCTGCGATGGTGAAATCTGCGACGCTGGCGATGGTGATATCCGCGACGTTGACGTATAACCTCTCATATGAATCTGTGAGAAATTGCGATGCGGAAAAGAATCTGCGACGCTGACGATTAACCTGCGCCGCTGACGATTAACCTCTCATATGAATCTAACAGAAATTGCGATGCGGAAAAGAATCTGCGATGGTGAAATCTGCGACGCTGGCGATGGTGATATCCGCGACGCTGACGATTAACCTCTCATATGAATCTGTGAGAAATTGCGATGCGGAAAAGAATCTGCGACGCTGACGATTAACCTGCGCCGCTGACGATTAACCTCTCATATGAATCTAACAGAAATTGCGATGCGGAAAAGCATCTGCGATGGTGAAATCTGCGACGCTGGCGATGGTGATATCCGCGACGCTGACGATTAACCTCTCATATGAATCTGTGAGAAATTGCAATGCGGAAAAGGATCTGTGACGCTGACGATTAACCTGCGCCGCTGAGGATTAACCTCTCATATGAATCTAACAGAAATTGCGATGCGACAGAAAATCTGCGATGGTAATATCTAACGAATAACCTCTCATATGAATCTGGAAGAAATTGCGATGCGGAAAAGAATTCGCGAAGCTGACGATTAACCTGCGCTGACGATTAACCCTCATATGAATCTAACAGAAATTGCGATGCAGAAAAGAATCTGCGATGGTGAAATCTGCGACGCTGGCGGTGGTGATATCCGCGACGCTGACGATTAACCTCTCATATGAATCTGTGAGAAATTGCGATGCGGAAAAGAATCTGCGACGCTGACGATTAACCTGCGCCGCTGACGATTAACCTCTCATATGAATCTAAGAGAAATTGCGATGCGGAAAAGAATCTGCGATGGTGAAATCTGCGACGCTGGCGATGGTGATATCCGCGACGCTGACGATTAACCTCTCATATGAATCTGTGAGAAATTGCGATGCGGAAAAGGATCTGCGACACTGACGATTAACCTCGCATATTCATATTTTCTATTCATATTCATATCATATTCATTCTGGAAGACATTGCAATGTGGAAAAGAATCTGCGACGCTGACGATTAATCTCTCATATGAATCTCACAGAAATTGCAATGTGGAAAAGAATCTGCGACGCTGACGATTAACCTCTCATATGAATCTCACAGAAATTGCAATGCGGAATAGAATCTGCGATGGTCAAATCTGCGACGCTGGCGATGGTGATATCCGCGACGCTGACATTAACCTCTCATATGAATCTGTGAGAAATTGCGATGCGGAAAAGAATCTGCGACGCTGACGATTAACCTGCGACGCTGACGATTAACCTCTCATATGAATCTAACAGAAATTGCGATGCGGAAAAGAATCTGCGATGGTGAAATCTGCGACGCTGGCGATAGTGATATCCGCGACGCTGACGATTAACCTCTCATATGAATCTAACAGAAATTGCGATGCGACAGAAAATCTGCGATGGTAATATCTGACGATTAACCTCTCATATGAATCTGGAAGAAATTGCGATGCGGAAAAGAATCTGCGACGCTGACGATTAACCTCTCATATGAATCTAACAGAAATTGCGATGCGGAAAATAATCTGCGATGGTGAAATCTGCGACGATAAAATAAAAAACCATATTTACAGGGAATTGTACATGAATTAGATGAGGCAACTCCTAATTTACAATGCCCTCAATTGTTAGTTCATTATTATTAGTAATTAGCAATTCATATTTAATGAAGTTAATAATTGAATTTCAAAAACAGGAATATATTTTCGTAACGGAATATATTTTATAGTGCAAAGTGATGCTTTATCACTGGTGCACTTTTGTAAAATTTGT
>JAEUYN010002057.1:0-135377 GCA_018257835.1 Euura lappo | reverse complement strand
AAAATCCATAGCCAGAGAGATACTCGTGTTCGAAACTCTTGAGTAGCAGCGGGGCGCGCCTGGGCTCCAATGAGTTTATAAACGCCCAGGCGCGCCCAGCTGCTACTCAAGAGTTTCGAACACGAGTATCTCTCTGGCTATGGATTTTGAAAAGATCAATAAAATGTGGCTTCAATTAACGGCCACGGCGCGACCCGTCGAATCAAGTCGAGTCAAGTCAAGTCAGGTCAAGTCAAGACAAGTCAGGTCAAGCCTTGGCTTCAATGAGTTTATGAACGGCCACGGCGCGACCCGTCGAATCAAGTCAAGTCAAGTCAAGTCAGGTCAAGTCAAGACAAGTCAAGTCAAGTCAAGCCAAGTCGAGTCAAGTCGAGTCAAGTCAGGTCAAGACAAGTCAAGTCGAGTCAAGTCAAGTCAAGACAAGTCAAGACGAGTCAAGTCGAGTCAAGTCAAGTCAAGACAAGTCAAGTCAAGTCGAGTCAAGTCAAGTCAAGACGAGTCAAGTCAAGACAAGTCAAGTCAAGCCAAGTCGAGTCAAGTCAAGTCAAGTCAGGTCGAGTTCATAAACTCGTTGGAGCCAAGGCGCGACCCGTCGAATCAAGTCGAGTCAAGACAAGTCAGGTCAAGTCAAGTCAAGTCGAGTCAAGTCGAGTCAAGTCAAGTCAAGTCGAGTCAAGTCAAGACAAGTCAAGTCAAGTCAAGTCAAGTCAAGTCGAGTCGAGTGGCTCCAATTGAGTTTATGAGCGGCCAGGGTGCGACCCCAACAGTCTCGAATGGCTCGTGCGGTGACGTGCCCATTGAAACGAAAAATTGAAATATAAAATCGAAATTCAAAGAGCGAATTTGTGGTTGACGAAATTGATCACTTCTCTCAGTAGGTATAGGAGTAGAGACGTCGATGAGTATATAAAAACGAGCCCAATGAAACGGGTCCGTTGGAGCCACGAGTAGAAAACCTCGCACGTCTCAAACTATCTCCTCAGCATTCGTGAAGATGCCACTGGAGAATCAACCGCCGTCCACGAACTATTTATTCGCCGAATCCCCTTACAATGAGTATGAGGTGATGACGATCGCGTGTACGCTGGTACACATATACACTCGCAGACTCCGTGGTGAGTTTATCCGCTGACGGTGGCTGAGATGTTACTCTCCAGCCGCCACATAGACCTGATCTTTCGAAGTTGAAGGAACACCTCAAGATTATTATTCGCCAATTATCAGCTCCGTCTGTTAGCGATTCGTGTATCAAGCATGGAACGGATGGAGACCTCGAGAGCTAGTGCGTGTGAAGTGAAATCCTTTTTGGTTTAGTTTGATTTTGTCGCCGGGCTTGTCTAACGGGTTTCCCTTTTCTTGAAAAAGAATTTGTTCTAGCTCTGGAGAAGCGGGCTGAGGACGCGGTAGCGGCTGCCAGCATCGGTGAGGCCCTGGATGCGGCAGGCTGGGCGCCGCGGTGCCTCTGTAGCATGTGCCGGGAGAACACCGCGCGACGCGAGGCTGAGTTGAGGGGTTTTTTGGAGGAAAATGCCCGCTGCTACGTGGAATGGGGGTGGAGGAGGGGTGATGGTGTTCGGGTGTGCTCCTGGTGTCCCCGTTCCACGGAGGAGCGGTTCACCCGGTACCACACACATAAGGTCTGGTTCGGGTGTAGGAACCACCACGGTTCGTGCGGGGTGTGTGCACGACGGATGGGCCAGATGCGGGTGGCAAACTGTGTTGGTTGTCACTGCGCTGTCGAAGCGTACGTGGCGCTGGAGGGGGAGCTCTTACCCTCTGTCTACGACTCCTGAGAAAGGTTTTGGTGAGAATGAAATTTCAAAATAAAAATCTGAATAAAAATATAAGCTGTTTTGGACGGACTCGCTGAGATAAGCTGGTATCATTAGGAGGTATCGATATCTGTAAATTATGCTGCTCTATTACCGATTAGCCTAATTATACGTCTCGGCATAAAAATAAACGAATCAGATTGAATCAAATCTTTCTAGTTATTAGGTATCTATGTATATCTAGTAACTAAAACTGTATTCTCACCTGTGGTGCATACTGTTTGTGAATGCATCACGAGCTTATCCAACATTGTTATGGGTATACGGCATAAAAATAAACACATCAAATCAAATCAAATCTCTCTAGTTATTAAGTATCCTATAGAGGAATATTCATTGAATTATCTATGAATCGTAATTTTATCATAAATCCGGGCTGTTGCAGAACCTCCTGTATGGACGAGTTTGGTGGGAAAGACGGCGCGGTGCCGCTAAGTTTTACAAGTGTCGAGTCAATAATTCAAAACGGTGATACACCTATACTACGGCTCGCGGTTAGCCTGCGACCGGTAATGTGTTGAAAAACGTGGACGGGTCAGTAGTGTATTTGCTAGATCTGAGAATAATAAATATTAAAATATACCGCACAAGTATTTGGAGACCCGATTCTTCACCCTACATCTCAGCTTCCAAACTTCTGTCCGGAGAGTAGGGAGAGAGAGAGAGTAGGGAGAGAGAGAGAGGGAGAGAATCTGCAGCGTAACCGCCATCTTGGTATGTTTCTAACCTCTGTCCGGAGAGTAGAGAGAGAGAGAGAGAGAGAGAGAGAGAGAGAGAGAGAATCTCCAGCGTAACCGCCATCTTGGTATTTTTTAAGATAAGCCATCCTCAGCCGTATCGCCAGATTATTCTGGACCTCTGATATGTATTCTACTTCTATCTCTCTAGATGTCGGGCAGTAGTTCTGTAACCAGATACAGCTGCAGGTGTGCTCGCGGGAGGAGACAAAAACCGTGAGTCACCCATCTGTCACGTATCGTACAAGGGTGCGTCATCACTCTGGTAATTCACCCATTCTTCTTGGAGCCTCGTTATAAGCCGAAACAATAGCACGTCTCGATCGGACGTGACCATAGCGTCAACTTTTACACAAAATCGTGAGATCCCGATGGTGGGGATGTGTCGATGAGTCGGACCGACACCGCCGATCCACATTCAGTCTGACAACTTCAAGCGTGAAAGATCAACCATCAGAGCTACTGGCTACATCAAAATCCGGTGCCTTTTCTAATATGTTTGGCTTATTCTGTGGATCTGGTGGCTTGGATCACCATGAAATAGGTGGGTAGAAGTGAGAATAACTACTTTATTGAATAGAGGAATATTCATGCATTATCTCTGGATCGTAATTTTATTATGAAATCCTCGTTATTATCCTCGTTATTGTAGAACCGCCTGTATGGACGAGTTTGGTTGGAGAGACGGCACGGCGGATGATCGTTGAACAGGTCTACGCACCTTCAATGAGTGACGCGGATCTTTACAAGGCGGCGTTCAAATGGTGGGTTGTACACCGGAGTGCTGCCCTTGGGTGGGAATTGGGAGGCTCCAGATGGATTCCACACCCGTGCGAGACGTGCTTCAATCTGATTCCGGAGGCTGCGTTGCTCGTGAAGTCGTTGATGAAGAATATCGGGTCTGATGACAACCATCTGGTGAGTCAACCGTCTGTTATGAGGTGGTACATTTCTTGAGTATAAAACCACACCTGTTTAGGTAGCGGCGGCAAAAGGCGGACACGATGACTCTGGATAGTTAAACGTTGCGCTCCCCCACATCACACAACTCCAAGAGCATAGCGCTCTATAAGACGGTTGCTGTCGTCGACGAGGGGTCGACGTCTCCATTTCAAGAAGGTTTCAGCGTTTACCAACGTCGCGGACGAGGTAGGAAGAGCGGTAGCCCCTCGGTTACGGAGTCGTGTATATACAGTGAGTTCGGTAGGTAACACTGCTGAGTCGGCCCTCTGTTATGTGGTGATACATTTCCTGAGTATAAAACCACTGTTGTTTAGGAAGCGGTTGGAAAAGGACGGACACGGTGACTCTGGATACTTGAACGTTGCGCTTTACCTGTTCAGACACCTCCGTATCGTCGACGTGGGATCGACGTCTCCATCCGAAGAAGTCTTCAGGTTGATTATTCTGGATAGAATCTAGCCGTATGAAGACTTTTGGTTCTTTCACCCCCCAGTCGACCCCACCTCACTTGCTCTAGAAGCCTCCACCAACCCCTTAACTTTGCTAGAAGATGTCGTCTCAGGAGAAGTAATAAGTCCTCGGTTGAAAAAACAGATTTCGCACGGTGTGTAATTAGTGTAAATCCCTGTTTCAGATAGTACAATATAAACATGTTTTGATAAGCTGTCAATTTTGCCACGTTTTTGTTCTCGTTCAGCCAGCACCCCTCCAACTTCAACCCCCACCAATTTCACCTCCTACTCGAGATAACCTTCACCCTCCAGTTGAGAAATAGAATAAATATAGGGTTATACTCGACACCACATCTCACCAACCACTCTAGCTCTAAGAAACAGGATAGTTATAAGAACCTATGTACGCCAGCCTCTACCTGAAAAAACAGATTTCACACGTTCTGTAGTTCGTGAGAATCCCCACTGACTCCCTGTGAAGACGAATACGAAATAGACTGTTTATGTACAGGAAAATTATAAGAAAACCACCACATAAAATCACAATATATCATAAGAAACGCCTGTATTCACTAGATACGAGAATAAAAAGGAATATAAGAATATAACCCGTAATTATTTTGAAACCCGATTTTTAAAGTCGAGTAGTAGTAGTAGTTGAGATTTTCAGGTTTTGAAGGACGACCAGCGAGAGATCTAGAGACAAGCCGCCATCTTGGAATTTTTAAGATAAATAATTTTCAGCCGAGTCAGCAGGTCACTGATCCGAGTCACAGCCGGCCGCAGCATCGCAGCGCGGGGGACGGGGGAGGGGGGCAAGGTCGGCGGCGAGGTGTAACCTGACACGGTGAGGTGTAACCTGACACCCGTTTGTTATGACTCTCCATGGCTGTCACAATCTACTCATGATAAATTTTCCAAAGTTATGACTGGATTCCTGATACGAATTATTATGTACTTTATCATACGATTTTTGGTCTAACCATTGAGTTGTACAAATACACATAATTTATTTCCTAATTTATCGTAGGAGGTTTTACATGATCAGATTTTATGATAGAAAAAAAAGTGGGACACCCGAGTCGGGATCGAACCGTGGTCCTTGGAATTTGGAAGCAGTAATGCTACCGCTTGAGCTACGGTACTTCATAGTAATGTAACAAAGTTTTAGGTTCATAAGCTTTGATATGATTGTGATTGATTTCAGTTTCTTCAAATAAGTTGGAACTCGTAGAGCTAAAACTCATGTAAAACATCACACAATAAATGAGATGATAAATTATGTGTATTTGTAGAACGTAATGGTCAGAACAAAAATCATGTGACAAAGTACATAATATTTTTACAACAATTTTATATAATAATTTACAACATTCTTAATTTACATGATAATTCATATCATGAATCCAGTGAAAACTTTATGAAATTTATTATGTACTTTTTCATGTAATATTTTACAATATCTTTTTCAATCGGGATTAGACACGCGGTATTTAACAGCACACTTAACATTTTGTAGCACGTATGTTCTGCAGGTTGTAAGATTCATTGAATCGTTAGGGAGCGTTCAAATATTACGTAACATTAATAAGGGGGGGGGGGTCCAGCCAGTGTTGCGGTAATGTTACGTGGGGGGAGGGGGGCGTTAGTTGCCTATTACGTAACTTTAATTGAACACTAAAAACGAGACAAAAATGTTGAACCTTTCTGGAATACCAAAATTTAGTATTAGACATTCAAAAAATTAATTCTATATATGACAATTTTGTAGATTAATATGGCTGGGATAATGTTACGTAACATGGGGGGGGGGGATAGACTCGTGTTACAATTTGTTACGAAGGGGGTAGCTGGGGTCAAAATCGGCTGAAAAAAGTTACGTAATATTTGAACGCTCCCTTAAAAATAAAAACTTTGCTTACGTCATCACGATATAGATAAAATGTGTTTGTTGAACGTTATGCTCTTTGTTTGGAACCATTTTATTCTCTAGATTTTATGCTACACGGAATGTTCAAACCATTTTCAACATGTCAGGTTCCACTCGATTCGTCAAGTATTGTCATGATATCCTGATTTTTGTTTCAGGAGCCCACCCAGCCCCGGCTGCCGCCCAGCTGGTGAGTTAAAGATACAGAAATTTTTTATAGTGAGAATTTAGCTCAAGCGAGTTGATTACCGCGGAATCAATTTTTCAAGTATTGTGTCTCGAAATTTTAACGGTATACTTATTTTGCAGCAATTATTCTGCAGACTTATCGAATCGTTGTGCCTACATTTTAGTATTACAGGAAGTAAAATTCAAAACCGTAAAATGGTACTGAAGTGGAAAATCGACCATTCGTCGAACTTATGTATATCAAGAGCAATCAATTTTTGAAGTGTTGTGTCACGAAATATTTAACAGCACACTTAACATTTTTAGCATGTATGTTCTGCAGGTGGTAAGATTCATTGAATCGTTGAAAATAAAAACTATGCGTACGTCATCACGATATATGTAGATATAATGTGTTTTTTTAACGTTATGCTCTTTGTTTGGAACCATTTTATTCTCTTCATTTTATGCTACACGAAATGTTCAAACCATTTTCAACATGTCAGGTTCCACTTGATTCGTCAAGTATTGTCATGATATCCTGATCTTTGTTTCAGGTGTCGATCCAACCGCGGCTTCCATAAACGGTGAGTTAAACATACAGAGATTTTCGATAATGACAGATATTCACTTGTTGTTCGAATTTGCTCAAGCGAGTCGAGCACCGCGGAACGACGACTTAATTACAGTCCTCTTTACTTAAATTTCAGATTCCGTGACACGTGTCAACGCCCAACTGTCAGACCTTGCGAATGATGTTAGACACATGTCCCCCCGTAAGTTCAAAACAATGTCACCCAATGAAGATATTCAAGTCATAGCTACTAAGACATGCGTCAAATATTGACAAAGTACAATAGTGTCATGATGTACCTATTTTATTTTGCAGCTAAAAATTCCCAGCTGGTCAACACAGACGCTCGTAAGTGATAAGTGGATACACTTACTTGACCAATTTATACGTCTACCAAAACGCTCGAATTATCTTTGTCTCCGTATTCTGGAAAATCATTCCGTTTGATATTCAGGACCTCTCTATTTCTCTTTCAGTTGCTTTGACGACTGCCGGAAACCGTCTCGCAGCCTCTGTAAATTCTGTCCTAGCGGGTCACGGGGGTGAGTTGAAGACGACTTTTACCCTTTAAAAATGTTTTTGTGATCTACTGTTCGCTTCACATATCAGGGTGAAGTCGAGAAATTGTTTCAATTGACCGAGATTTTCTATTTTGATTCTTCATATTTCATTCTTCTTTTCACTTATTGCCATTATATCATGCGTCAATTGGTGAACTTTCACTCTGTCATGATACGCCTATTTTATTTTCAGAAGACAGAACCGAAATTTATAACTCATTCACGGGTAAGTGACACTCATTCGAAAAATACATCAAGTCTAGCTCGATTTTCATCCAGCTGTTGTTAGAACTGAGTGAGAGTCGAACACGACTTGATCGCATAACCTCTGTATTCCAATTTCAGCTTTAGTCCCTCCATCATTAAGATCCAGAATGATATCCGATACCCGAAGAATTGAATCGACACCCGGACGTGAGTTGAAGACGATTGTGCCCATCTAGAATATCGCGCCTCAATTAGCACTTGAAAATTGTCTAAATTATTGAGGTATCTTTTAATTTCCAGGTACCCCCATTCAGATCGAAGCTTCTGTGACCTTATTTACTCAAATATTCGACTTAATCGTCCCCCAAGTCAATTCTATTTTGGATATTGCTTTCGCGGTTTCCCCTAGTAAGTTGGAAACAATCGTACGATTAGCAATATAATTGTCATACTGAGATCTATCGTTTGCTACAAACTAAATTCCAATGAGGCTTTCATAAATTGATCTATTTCCTTAGCCTCCTGTTAGACAAACGTATTTGATACCTAACATTCGATCCCTGATTTCAATTGTACCACCAGTTTAGTACTGCTAAACTACGATCCTGAATATTTGGACTTTTTACATTATTTCCAACATCAACTAAAATATGATGATTTCTTAAATTATACTTTCAATGTGCTCTGGTAATTGCCATTGAATCGTAATTTCACTTTCTCAGGTGGATCTGGATCTGGATCTGGATCCAGATCTCCATCTGGATCTGGATCTCCATCTGGATCCAGATCTCCATCTGGATCCAGATCTCCATCTGGATCTGGATCTGGATAATCATAAATCCCATGCCAGTCCAGCTGAACCGGAGCAGCGGAAGAGACTATTGGTGAGTGTCATCGACAGTATCTGCGCCTGATACGAAGATGCTGAATATATTTATTTACTAATTTTGGTGAATCTATTCGCAGCCCACTTCTTAGCAGCTATCGCGGAGCGGAATATTCGGAGCCGCTTGTGCTAATCTGAAGAACTTTTTGTGGAAGAACGTAAATCATCTGCTGGACGAGAGACTACCACTTTCTTCCAGCACGTCTTCCAATTGATTACATACTGAATATTGATATGTATACCAGTGAGAATAATGTAAAGCTGCATAAGATTGTGAGCAATAAAAATGAATTTCGAAAATATTTATTCGCTGTATCGTATAAATTTTCCATTTCCTAAAACAGATTCCAAATACAAAAGAATAAAGACATTCAGAGACCCTCATAAAAACGATTACTTTTTCCTTCCGAGTCACGTGACATGTGAAAAGGTTTTTTTTATTTGAAACACCCGCATGAAAAGTTTGATTCGTTCGGACCGCTAAACCGATTTGGATGAAATTTGCAAGGTATACTGTTCTTATTCCGAGGCTGTGCCAATAAAGTTTTCAAACGTCGCTCGCTAACCATGTTCAAGTACTGTGACGTTGCATTCCGAAATCGTCACAGGTTTTATGACCATCCCGAGATTTGGGCGACAGATAACTCCGGGGAGAAGCAGCCAACAGATTATTAGATTTAATTATCGTAATCATAGGTCTCTTTCCTCATGTTTCTCGATGTCTTTGTTTACTACGAACTATGTAACGCGTCCGCCGATGGACAACAGAGCCACCGACGACTCGAGAGCACGGGACACGAGAGCGAGAGAGAGAGAGGACTATCGGACTGGGTTATACCGGCTGGTCACCATCGGAGCCAAGATCCCGTGACGCGCAACCCCACGCTGCACCAGGGGGTGCCAAGGGCTAGCGTCAACCCATGGGAAACTACTGCCGATCTTCGACATGGATGCCGACGTAGAGGTCGAACAAGGTCATACACGATGTATCGCCTCCCGCTACGCCGACTAATCAACCTGGGGTTGAACCACCAGCCGTCTACGAATTCTGGATGCCAAGGAGACGGTCGAATAGGGCTGTGAGAAAACACAAAAGTACCACACTGTAGCCTCCCGTCCCGACGACGTATCAGCCAGGTGCTGAACCAGACAATAACCGCCGACTATCCCGACATCGTTACCGCCACCGAGAGTCGCGGCCACGGCTCCGGCGCAGCGTTCCTGAAGATGGCTGCAGGCTTGTGCTGCAGGGTCCGAGTGACCTTCCACAAGTAATAACGTGGGTTTGGAGGAGACTTCACCTTAAGTCGCCAAACGCCACCTAAAACCCTAGCTAGGGGGATTCCTAGTGGATCAACGGCCTGGGGCTGCACATCTACCGGGCGATGTACGGGTAGTACAATGACGAGCCATCGAAGAGTCCGCAGTACGCTGAAAAGGTAGTCCAGAGCCGGCATGACGACAATTAACGAAGATAGAGCATCAAGCATTTCCGAAATTCGTATGAGAGGTCACCTGACCCGAGTTGACCAATCCTACAATTGAGACGTCCGTCACGACAGCCTCACCGATCCTTCTCGCTTCGCACCTGTGTCGCACCTATTTAACCGTGACACACACCGCACCGAGCCTTCTTCTACGTTCATCTGTCGCCTAGACAATTAGTAATCATTAAGACTGTGCTCCCGATCTCACCATTCCGAATACCGATCTGTGATACCGAGGCGCCTATTTTTAAGTGTTACCGTTGTAGTAGAGTCAGTTTGTGCACTATTTTGCTGTATTAAGGTAAGGTCTTCTTTTCTATTGTAAAGCCGAGAACTAGCTCCGAATCTCGAGATTATTGTGTCTTATTCGGTTGTTTGCGGCTCACGAGCCTTTGGGCTGTGTTCCGATACTATTTTGGTCTCTGTTTTTGTCTGTATGAATTTCTTATTTCCGATTTCCGAGCTGGTTCAAGACTGATTGGGTTTTGGATACTTTCTCTGCGATTTCTGTATTTTTCCTGATAATTTCTGTCATTTTCTCTATTAATTAGCGATAAATTATCATTTTCTGCATTCATTGCGCATGAATAACTTTTACTAGGTTTTGGATTACGCTGTGTTAATTGCTTATATTATCTGCTATCTATTTGCTTGATCTATCGAATATTTCTGCAATTTTTCTGCTTTTGTCTTTCTTAATTTCTGATTAATTATGCGATCTGTTGTGCGAATTCTCCCGGAGTAGCGAACGTAGTTGATAGCGTAGTCTATAAGTTAGGTAATAGTTCTTTTCTTTATTCTTTGGTGCATTCCTTATTTAGTATTTCCGCTATCGTATTGATTCGAACATCTATATTTTCCCGTTACTATTCGAGTCTTTTTCCCGGTAGATTCAGCGGAATCTACCCGGTCTTTATTAGTCATTCCCGCTTGGGAAGTTCATAATTTATAAAAGTTGTATTATGTCGAATCTGAACACACCTACTCTGTTACATGCTTTCTTAACTGGCTGATCGGCTCTTCTATCCCGACTTCCTAGAGAATTTATTAACTATGTGATTCCGAACATAACTTTCTGAACTGAACTTATTTAATAACGCTTGCTATTGAAATAATATATGGGATAAGACCTACTAAAGGATATTACTTTGTTTAATTGTTTAATTTGGCAAACCCATCCCCTCTACCGTATTATTACTACTTTATTCTGTGTTAGCCGAGCTCACCCGTCGTAAATCTCTGATTCTCGTCAATTATCGTCTGTTATATTGTGTTTTATTTTCTGATTGACATCCTGGGATGTCTGGCGCCCAAATTCCGGTTTTAGTGTAATAATTTATTCTTCTGAGCATAGTTTGTGGTAATCAGAGATTACGCCGTAGGGTAACACGAGAAGTCACCCTCACTTCCTTCCATCTTGGTGGAAAACGTTGTTACAGTACAAAACACCGCGAGGAATATGACGATACAGATAATTAGTAACTGATTATCCGACAATAGTGATTCAAAAACCGAAAGACGTTCAGAATGATATCCAAACGAGAAGAGTCGGTGCCTTCCCCGTGCACCCCTTCCATGGTTAAAGACATGACATGATTTTTCCGTTGAAAATTAAGTCACCTTATGGCATCAACGTGCCATCGATAATCTTGAGTCATTTCGTATCTAGATATGGTATAGAGGACATTTCAATGACGGGATTCGTTTACCCCGATTGTCGAGTCTGATATTGTATTCATGTTGTATTGACGCAAGTACTTGAATCGTTAATTCGACATCACTTCTGAATATTCAATAAAGTTTTGTCATCGCCTGTACCTTATTGATACAGTTGTGCATCGTGGACTACGAATACCTAAATTCAAATATTATTTTTTGTAACACATGCACGATTTCTGCGTTTTTTTTACCTATTAAGCGGGCCTAAAGTGACCTTTGACCAACAAAATTTTGGGAGTGGTACTTTGCGGGCCCGGTGTGGGCAAGTGAAATTGGGTTACATGTTTACGTGACATTCTAATACATTGCTATAAAAGCCCGCCAAGTACCACTCCCAAAATTTTGTTTGAACATTTTTCTTTTCAAATTTTCATTTCCAAAACTTGGTTCTACAATTTTTTTTCCAAATTTATGTGTTCGAATTTTTGTTCTACAATTTTATCGTTTGGTCACTTTTTGCTCCTAAGTTTTATGACGTCACAAATTATTTGAAAAACCAATCGAGTGAGCGAGCGCAGCGCCATGTAGTAGGATTTCATTTGTATTCTGTTGTACTTGGCAGTTACATCTGATTTCAATCCTCTTTTAGAGATGTTTGTGAAGGAAGACTTTTTGTGGAAGTCGAATTTTTGGAGGAAGACTTCTTGTGGAAGACAGTTTTTTGGAGGATGACTTTTTGTGGAAGACAATTTTTGGAGGAAGACTTTTTGTGGAAGACAATTTTTGGAGGAAGATTTTAATGTACTTGGCGAAGGTTTTTGCACCAGAGGTGCTTTTTTGGGGGACATCACTTCTTTTTGTAAAATTACGCTGGACCACCTAATCTTTGTGCTCGCTCGCTACGCTCGCTCGGTCGGATCTCTATAATTCATAGAAGACATAGAAGATATTGTACTCAAACGAATAAGTATAGGTGAAGATTGTTATTCAGATAGAACGAAGGTATTTGGCTATGGAAAAAAGATCCAATAAAACTCTGAGAAGTCTATTAGACGAATATGGAACACTAATATGCAATTATCAGTCTTCGAATGAAACGTTATTGTTTGTCGACTGGCTGTCACATGAAGCAGCCGATATATGTATAATGAAGTTAACAAATTGGTGAATATTCGCAACGTGTAACCCTGCGTGCAACCCGCCTCCTTTCTCATCCGGACTTGGGACCAGCATTGGTGCAGTTACTTGCACACAGGGTTATAATGATTATCATAATTTTTAAATTCGCGAATTTGAATTTTGAATATGCGTATGTATAAAAAGTCCGTCCAGTACTTTTGTATACGGTATGGAGGGTGCGGAAAAAAACTGTAACCCTCCTGCGGTGAAAGTGTAGTAGCAAGGAATTTTGGCAGCGGTGGCCAAAATCTTCTGCGCGAGGTTTCTTGCGCTTACACCTTCATCGGAGAAGGCTGACATTTTTTTTTCACAATCTATACTACCATTACTCAGAAACTGCTGGAAATTTTTTTTTATTTGACATCTGATAGCGATTCACAAAATTTCACCGAAGTCTCCCCTCAGGGGGAATACATTGGCCGGATGAATACTTTTAATATTGTCCGACAATGAACTTCAGCATAAGTGGAAATCCGTATCCTGCCATGCTCCAGTATAATGTTTTTATGATTTTCTACAAAAATAATAACAGTATGGAAATATATCGAAATCAATGAATAACTGTCGATAAACATTCAATAAAGTCTTCCGAGATAGTACTTCTGTTAGTAGATTGCATGGCAAGATTCGTCCATTCCCTCTGGTCCACCAAGGTATTCTTATCGTCAGAATCGTCAGCGTACACATATTCTCTGTAGGACTAGAAGTAGGCGTGCGAAAATATAACCATGACAATTGAACGATTGTTCATATCGACAAGTCCTGAGGAAACAGACGTAACAAACGTAACAACAAACAAACGTAACTCATGAAACCCTGCAGCAACCCTGTTGGAAATGTGTACGGAGCTCTATAATCGCCGTAAATTCTGAGTTAGGTCTGCTCTAGACTGTCCGCCGAGATATACGTCTGTTATTCCTTAGGACTCGACGCATATTAATAAATCCCTTGTATGAATGAATATTTTTACACAAGACAGAGCATGATACGAACGTTCGACATCGTAGAGTATTATTTCATTTCAATTGCAATGTAGCATGATCAATCCCATAGATTATGTATTACCAAATTTCAATGACTTTATCTCATTCACTTCGAAATCGTATATCCACTTCAGTAAAGAATCATTAATTTCATTGTTTCTTATCCTATCATAAATGAGTCGTAAATAACGTTACATTATCATATGTCCAGCGGTAACAATAATTAACATACGCGAATCCGTAATAGAAACTCTTGTTGACCGCAGGAAGTAAGAGGTAAGGAGACGAAACTCAAGCCTGCGTGCCAGCAAAAAGTGGGACCGCTTTTCGGGTAGGGTTCGTAGTACCGATTCCCGTTGATCGCCGCTTACGTGTTCTCCGGTCGTTGAAAATACGTAAGACGTAAACGACGTAAACAAACAACTGTCAACTAGTAACCCGGTAACCTCAAATCTAAGATCGGTTCCCTAGAGTTTCTGAATCGAAAAATCAGATCCACATGGTAAAAAAAGGCGTTGTCATGTCGTGTTTCATACCGGGACGTAAATCGTGATACATAAGTGACAGCGGATAACAACTTTCACATATAGCAGACGCTGCGCAGTCGGCCATTTCGTTAGCCATCAGCTGTCATACTTAATAATCAATCTGAACGACGGAACATCAACTGCGCTCAGAGCGGCAAAACGTTGTACTAACGAACTCTGCGCTGAATCTGGCCCGCCTTGGTTCTTCGGAGTTTCGTCTCCTTCCCTCTTACTCCCTGACCAAAGCGAATCAAAGTACAACAACCAATCGTAACCGAGAATTGTCTCAGCGGCCTACGTTACCATGCGAGCGACGTATTCTAAATTGCAATACAGACCGCCGCTCTTCCCTAATTTTTATACTCATAGCCGCGACCAAACCTGAGGAGACGACGACGGAGACGAAAATTATTCGAGCGAAACGGACGTGTCAGATCTTTTAAATAATCATATCTCAACTTCTCGTGCATCGATTCAATCGAAATAGGGCTTGTATGAAAGCTTTTTATGCCAACATTTTGATAATAATTCATAGGATCCATGGATATTGCGAAATGGAAGGAAACAGAGATTCTGATTACCCCCACCACTGCGAACAGCTCCCGTTCGGGTAAATAGACTCGGCGAGTCTACGCGCAGCGTTCAAAAAAAAATTTTTTTTTTTTTTTAATTTACTTGGCGCGAGACTCTACCGAGTCTCTTGATACTAATCATCAAAATCCTGATGAATAATCTAATTTTGTGAAAAAATCTTGTGTTACAACTGACCCTGGGGTTGGGGTGAGTTGTAACACTTTTCCGATTTTTTTTGACAGGCTCATACTTTTTTTCTATTAATGCTAAAGAGTCCTACTTAGCGCCATTTTTTCAGCAATTGAGTGCTCTTTGCTATGTTATTTGGAGCATTGATGTGTTCACTGTAGTTTGAGCTCAGTGAGGGCAAAACCGAAAAATGTTACAACCGTCCCCAGTCTACCCTACGTCTAATATACGTATGTCGGGAAAGGAGTAGGTATGAGTGCGATTCAGCCTACTGACTTATTACGTCTGATTTATGTATACGAATCGTCGAAATCAGGTGGGTCTGCAAACCGTGTGCTGTACGTAAGTCTTTCGTATTACTTCGGTTGTGCCCAACGCCGAGATACACACATCTGCTGTACGTATAACGTACGTATGGCAGAAAAGCGGTAGCTAGGAGCATTTCGGCTTACTGTAAAAATATGTCGCATCCACGTATATTAAATGTTAGGATCAAGAAAATGTATACGTCTTCAATGTCACAATGCGATACGTATGCGAAACATACCCTTCGTGTCGCCTACGTTGTTATCAATACGAAGATCTCACTTTTACTCGACATATATCGTACGTAAATCGAAGGTGTCTTGAAGATCTTATTTGGCAACCTAAGTGATACGTCTTCCGTACGTACAGTAAACATTTAAAAAGCGTTGTTTTGAGTGACCTGAAAGATACGTACATAATGCGAATAGGCTGGATTTTTCAAAACATCCAAATAATCACCAATTATATACGTTGATGGTACATATAATGAAAGTTTCATGATTGTGCTAATACTATACGCAATTTGAATGTAATTTATACGTACATGCAGTAAAAAACGGCTTCGGCATTGACGCGAATAATACAAGTGTTATACGTATATACTTCGTATAGAAAATACGTCTTGATTGTCTACATCGCGTACGCGTATAGTATACGTATCATTTCAGCTGTATACGTCGACTGATGTTAAAACGTATTTCATACGTAAAATCAACTAAGTGTTCCGGCCATGAAGCCTATATAAATTTGATCGAAATGTATTATATGAAATTGTAAAATCGATGGCAAAGTGATCGTGCAGCCTCTCCTCTCACGAAGGAGAGAAGAGGCTGCACGAGTTGCGAGCCGAACACGAGGGTAGCAAACTTATAGGATATAGGAAATCTTATACATATCGAGGAGGCAGATTGGATGTTAGATAAATGAACTACACTTTGATTCTTCTTCTTAAACTCTGAATTCTTTATTGATCACTTTTGTGCTTGACAAATCGGTCACACTAGACCGAGCAACAAGCCGACTCTCTCTGAAGGTTGTAGGGCACACACCGCTAGCACGCGTGTGCCGTGTGCGCGTCGCTCTTTGCGCACAAGTCGCCCGCGCACAAGCGCTGTTTTAAATCGGCAAAGCTGATACGTATATTCATATATACCTTACAAAACTACACCGAGGAAGTGAAAAGTCCTGCAACCGCCGTGCACACTGTATTTTTTTCCAGGATGAACTGAAAGGTCGATTTTTCGGGCAAAACAGTGATCATTGGAGGTTATGTGGCTGGAGTGTAGCGCAGCCGGTACGGGAACTAAAAGCAGGGAGAAAAGAGTTTCAGGGAAGAAAGACCGGGGAAGAAAGACTTACCGGGAGAGAAGACTTCCCAATCGGTAAAACCACTGATTGCTCCCCGAAAACAGGTAGCAAAATCAGCCTTTCCGTTCATGTATGGAAAACAATATATTTTTTTCAGTATGAAGCGATGCTTCAGCAACAATGAAACTCACAGAACCTATGAGTCATATCATCCCACATATTGTGTGCAATATTTATTGGAAAAAGAAGTTTCATTTTTAAGAAAATGAGTTTTTCCGATTTTCAAGATAATGTGCGTCGTTCGGTTGATTTTCTGAATTCTTGAAATCTCTTTTCGGATTTTGAGGGAATGCAAGTGAAAAAAAAAATGCACAAAATGTGACAAAGAATGATGAACGTCAAGACAAATGTTTGTTAAATTCAGATGATGTGAACGCCAATTAAGCATCCACCTCTGAACAATAGTATATTGTGCACCTAGGGCGTAAAGTGGGCTTTTTTTTAGACTTTGTGTGGAATTTGCAGTATGAGTCGAAGGTGAGCTCGCACGAGCCGAAGGCGAGTGCAGGAGCGAGCCGAAGACGAGTGCGTCTGCGAGCCGAAGACGAGTACTGCAATCACACGAGGTAAAAAAGCCCACTTAGCCCTAGGTGCACACCATATTTTTTGTAACGCATATATTGATTTCTCCGTTTTTTGTGCCTATATACACACATAGTTATGTTACAATTAGATTTCATTTTTTAACAGGAAATAGTGAATATGATACGAATAAAGGATCCCGACTAGAAATTCAATCAGGGCCGAAGCAGGCGGGAGTAAGGCCCTGATAGGGGCCAGATGTAACGCAAGGTTCCACATGGGCCTGATCAGGCTTCTAGTATTTAGTAGTACTGCCTGATCAGGCCCATGTGGAACCTTGCGTTACACAGGCATGCCTGACTTAATTTCTAGTCGGGTATTATATACGCGTGTATACTGTATACATATGTACATATGTATATACCGATGTACATATATGTATATACATATGTATATATATAAATGAAACTATCGAGTATATTGATGACGCACCCTATTTGGGCACCTAGGTACGATATTTTTTTTGCAAATTGAAAATTTTTTCCTGTTGTGCGCGGCCTCGTGCGCTTCGCGCACTCCCCGGGGTTACTAAAAACTCTCCACCTAGCCAAAACTATGCAGCTACAAGTCTGCAACTGTACACTTGGCTGCCACAAAATTTGACATTTCGTAAATTTTAGGTTCGGGTCAATGAACCCGAGTCACCAAAATGACCGATTAATTCAATTTCACATTGATGACAGTCATCGTAATGACCAGGTGTCATCAAAGTGTGCGATTCATACTCTAATAACATGGCGGTCCGTCATCAAAATAACCGATTTATATATTTATATATATATCGCTCTATATTATATAAAGATATCGCCGCCGCCGCCGCCGCCGCCGCCGCCGCCGCCGTGTCAAGATTCCCCTCCCCCACTCCCCCAGTGTTCCCAACCTAACCTAACCTAACCTAACCTAACCTAACCCAGAATATTACCCAGAATCCCCCACGAATTCCCCCACCTAACCTAACCTAACCTAATCCCCCAGAGATTACCCAGAATCCTCCACGAACACCCGAAGTCTTCCGGAAAGACCCGAAGTCTTCCGGAAAGACCCGAAGTCTTCCTGAAAGAACCGAACCGAAATCGTCATAACAGGTCATGTCAGGACGTTTCAGGTCATGACAGGTCATGTCAGGACATGTCAGGTCATAACAGGACATGTCAGGTCACAACAAGTCATGTCAGGACAGGACTGTTAAAAACGGTAAAAAAAACCACTCACAATTAGTATATGAATCATGGGATCCCACACAGCACGTTATATTTCAGAAATGTTCCAGGAAGGCTTCATTTGAAATATGAAATATTTCATTGCAAGATTTCTGAAATATTTCAGAAACATGTTAATGTCCGCGAATATATCTAACGAAACGTTTCTGACATGTTTCTGCCATATTTCCGTCATATATCATATATATTCCAGTAATGTTTCCGAAATCTTTTTGAAATATGTCTAGATATATTTCAGTAGTATACCAGAAATATTTCATCGATATTTATATTGGCGCATGCTGAAATGTCTCAGACATATTTCTGAAATATTTTTGGCATATTTCTGAAGTATTCCTGACATATTTCTGTAATATTCCTGACATATTCCTGACATATTTCTGACATATCTCTGAAATATTTCCAACATATTTATATTTTTCGTATCCATTGCTTTTCCTCTGGTAAATAGCGACAATTATTAATTTTATCGTTGCCGTTAATTCCGCGGTAACATTAAAAGCATGAATAAAAAATGCTGCATAAGTCGCGCTCAAGAACAAGCACGTCCAATGAGCGTGGCAGCACGCGTCTAACGCCGGTAACTGTATTATGACTGGTGCGTTTTTACTTGCGAGAATCTGGCGGGAGTATGTAGCGCCGCTTTTGCCTCTAGCGGCAAGCCCACAGACTAATATTATAATAATATTTATTACCGGAACATTTCAGAAATATTGAAAATGTTATATTTCACACGGAATGTTTCTGAAATATTGCAGAAATTCTTAAATGTTGTGTTTCAATCGACATATTTCTGGAACATTCCAGAAATATTGAAAATGTTAAATTTCATACGAAATGTTTCTGAAATATTGCTAAAATTCTTGAATGTTGTGTTTCAATGGACAACATTTCGGAACATTTCATAAATATTGAAATTGTAATGTTTTATACGAAATGTTTCTGAAATATTGCTAAAATTCTTAAATGTTGTATTTCAATCGACATATTTCCGAAACATCCCAGAAATATTGCAATTGTTATATTCCATACGAAATGTTCCTGAAATATTGCTCAAGTTCTTAAATGTTGTGTTTCAATGGACACATTTTCGAAAGATTTCAGAAATATTGAAATTGTAATGTTTCATACGAAATGTTTCTGGAATATTGCAAAAATTCTGAAATGTTATGTATCAACCGACATGTGTCATTATATTTCAGGGATATTCCAGACACATCGGCAATGTTACATTGCAATTGACATCTTTCAGATATATTTCAGAAATATTTCCAAGTTATGTTAGCAATCTGAAACGTTGAAACATTTCCGAAACATTTCTGAAATATAACGTGCTGTGTGGGTCGTATCAAATCTTATGCCTATCTCGTAGGAACCGTAATTTAAATGTAATATCACTCGTATCAAATCTTATGCCTATCTCGTAGGAACTGTAAGTTAAATGTAATAGCACTCGTATCAAACACGGGACCCGTGTCCAATCCGAAAGTGTCCTAACGGGGCCAGGTCTATTCGAACCGTCGCTCCATTTCCCGCCGAGAAGATGAGAGTACCGGGTTGCCTACTTGAGGCGCAGAGTGCCACCAAGATGGTCGCGAGCACGTGGACATAACGTTCGTCGCAATTCATAAGTGTTCCGAATAAAGTCAACAATTCGAATATCTATAATGAGTAAACCAGATCAATCTCAATCGGCCTCAAGTGTCTGCAAAGAATTCCTGAAAGCAAGTCAACGGGGGGATTTGGGAAAGCTCGAAGCCCTCAGAACCAGAAATGACGTCAAAGACTGGACCGTCTACCGGCATCAAGCGTCGGGCGACACTCCGCTCCACTTGGCCTCGCGCGAGGGCCACTGCGACGTTGTGATACACTTGACAGAAGCCTACAGCGAGCCGTCTTTCAGAGTCGAGGTTGCCAACAGAGATATGAAACGCCCGTTACACGAGGCGGCCCAGTTCTCGAGGGCCGAGGTCCTCCAGTATCTACTGCGGCAAGGTATGCAACGATCCAAGTCGAAACAACGCGGACTCTCGATAAGTGCCCAATTTGACGCCGAAACAACCGAGATCGGGCACTTATCAAGAGCCGTAGTCAATTTTGTTACAGTAACAAGGTGAATAACGATTCAGCTAAAAATAACACCGGCTCTCGATAAGTGCCCGATTTCATACTGGCACGTGCTACATCGGGCACTTAACAAGAGTGTGTTTTATTTTCGCCGTAGTCTTGATTCTGATTGACGCTGACTCTCGATAAGTGCCTGATTCTACGTCGCCACATACCGTAGCGGGCACTTATCAAGAGCCGTAGTCATTTTTGTCCATTACAGTAAAGAGGTGAATAACGATTCAGCTAAAAATAACACCGGCTCTCGATAAGTGCCCGATTTCATACTGGCACGTGCTACATCGGGCACTTTACGAGAGTGTATTTTATTTTCGCTGTAGTCTTGATTCTGATCACAATGACGCTGACTCTCGATAAGAGCCTGATTCTACGTCGCCACATGCCGTATCGGGCACTTATCGAGACTCATAACCTCTAATCTTCAGGCGCTGCAGTGGATCCTCTCAAGCGGGCAGATTGGACCCCGCTCATGCTGGCCTGCACGAAGACCGGGCCTGAAGCTACAAGGTGCGTCAATTCGCTGTTGGAACATGGCGCGGCTTCCGGTCTGCGAAATAAAGACGGTTGGACGCCGTTGCTGGTAGCTTGCAGAACCGGGAATATCGACGCGGTTAAATCGCTGATAAAACACGACGCGAGGCTCGTTTATGAGAAGAGCAACAATGGCCGATGGCCTTTGCACGTTGCTGGTAAGCGTTTGAAATCCGACTCAAGAGTTTATTTGGCCCGAAAATCGAAAAACCGATAAAAAAATTGGTATTGTTTTAGTCAAATTAGTCAAATTTTAGTCGAATCAGTCACGTAGCGCTTCACCGGTGGCCTGAGGCCGAAGCTTTGGTGTTTTGGCGGGAAAAACGTACTGCTAGCTCTTCGCCTAGTGTCGGCAAGCCGAACCTCTGGATAGTTTCAAACAATTTTCCCGCAAATATTTTTGAATCGATATTTCGACACAAACGTCATACTTTTCATCTATTGTATATGTTTCTAGCTTTTCACGGATACCGGGAAATAATTGGCTTGCTATTATCGGTGGATTCCGGAATGATCGATTGCAGGGATTCTTCAGGATCGACTCCACTGCTTGAGTCTGTAAAAGGCGGAGATTTAGAGACGATAAAGTACTTGATGGCCTCCTGCAAGGCTGATTTCGATGCCGTAGATAACATCGGACAAAACATTCTCCACTTCGCTGCTCAATCCGGAAACGTAGAAATCATCAAATTGTTATTGAACCACGATTCGATCGCTGATGATCTCAAATCAAAAATTTCTTCACTTGGAATAACGCCTTTGATGTTGGCACAAAAAAACGAACAGTACGAAGCCGTTAAAATTTTATCACAACTCGAATAAATTTGATGTATTATGTCACACGAATAAAAAAAAATTTTGGGAAACACGAAATAACGACAATTGTTCACATTATTTTATTCATTTATTAATTGTGTGATTTTTTTAATTTTTTTTTGTATTTATTATTTATTTTTTTGTTTGTTTGTTTCATCTTCTCATTTTCATTTACATATTACAAGTATTCAACATGTACAAAGCACTATATACACTATATACACAATGTGTTCAAAAAAGAGTTTTTTTTTTTTTTTAGTTGTTTTTTCTTTTTTTTTTTCATCATCATCATCATTATCATTTTTGTGATATTATTTTCATTCTTCCAATAATCAATATTTATTCTTCTATTATAAGAACTTCTTCGTTTCTATCCTGTTCTTTCCTTCTTTTTTTCCTCTCTCTCTTTCAATCGATCATTCAAATTATAAAAAAACGTACAATTATTTTCGTTACAAAATATGATAATAATAATAATAATAATAATAATAATAATAATAATAGGTACGAATTAACGTAATAAATCTAACTCTCTCTCTCTCTCTATCTGATGATTTTTTTTTTTTTTGACAAGTTCGAAAACAAAAAAAAAATAGAAAAGAAACGAGAAAAAAAAAACACCATACATTTCATATCAATTTTTTAAATAAACATATCAAATCACTGTTCATACTTTTTTTTTTTTTTCAAATAATTTATATAATATTAATCTCTTACAATTTATGAAAAATAATAGGATATTAAACAATATCGTTTTTTTTCTTCGGTTTACTTGCTATCTTTTTTTTTTTCTGCGTTACCTTTCTCTTCGCAATAATAATAATAATAATAATAATAATAATGATAATAATTGTTCGGAAAATAGGAAATAAATTAAACTAGATAAAGAAGAAGAGAATAATAATAATAATAATTATAATAATAAAAAATGTAATAATTAATCAAATGGCTACCAATATTTCAATCAATCAATAATCAATCACGTCTCTTACATATATGTATGTATAACTTGAATTAATTATTCACGTATCTGAAATTCTTGTATATGTTAACACAGTAGGTAAAGTGAGAAAATTGATGTTGTTCGTTTTTTTTTTTTTCTCACTAAGGAAACCAGAGTGACTTCAAATTTGAATAATTTTTTTTTTCTCTTCGAAAGGGGCTGGGGGGGGGGAGAGGTACATTTATACATTTAATACAGAATTATAGTATTATCATTTAGTTTAGTTTAGTTTAGTTTAGTTTAGTTTAGTTTCTCCTTTTCGTTTCTTTCTTTTTTTTTTCATTTTTTTTTTTCATTATTTGTGTGTGTGTGTTTCGTTTTTATATAGTTAATCTATAGCTATAATCTGTAGCTATTATTAATAATGATAATAATTTAGGTATCTCGTTTTTTTTTCCTCTTTTTTTTCTCGTTATTTTTCTCTCACACTCCCTTTTTTTTTTTCTTTCTTTCTTTCTTCATTTATTCATGAAAAATTCTGGCCGTCAGAGACTGTAACGATGAGATTGAGATATTTGAACATTCTTTATAAATATCGCTAATATGGTATATACCGTACAATTTATATACAAAAAAGTTTAATTTACTTTCATGTTCGTTTTTTTTTTCTTTTTTTTTTTAAACATAATATAATTACAACGATATTTTTTTTTGTCCTGTTTTTGGGTGTTCTTAATTCATTCTTCAGTTATTTTTTCATTATTTTTTTTTTCTGTTTTTAATCCATTTATATCCGATACAATGAATATTAAATATAGAGTATGAAAAGAAATTTAAAGAAGAAGAAAAAGGATCAAAGAAGACGATATAAAAAATCCATTAATAATTGTAAGTCAATTTTTATTTTCATTTTTTTTTTTCTGTTTTTGTAATCGATCTTTAAAATTCTTATCAGAAGAAATAAAACTGAAGAAAAACACTCCGGGCAAGAGAGGGAAAGAAAAAAAGAATGAAATTGATGATATAAAGTCTTGATTCTAAAGACATAAAATAAAATAAAATAAAATAAAAAATAAATAACCCCAACATGTAATTATTCTAATAGTAAGAGTTTTTTTTTCTTCATCTTGTTCTTGTCTGGGTTTTTTTTTTTTTTCTACATATGATAAACACGACTACGTCGTCATTATTGTGTGACTAAATTAATCGAGTTCGAGTATATAATGTATATACCTATAATAATATAATATTCATATTCATTTATATATATATATATATATATATATATATAGTTTTATTATAAAAAAATAGCAAAAAACAGTGACTGAGTGTTTCGCATTCTTATATAATTTTTTTTTTTTTTTTGCTGTCGTATTTATTTTTTTTCGAAATTTTTACTGTTTCAATAATTATTTCTATTTTATTATTATTATTAATATTATTATTATTAATATTATTATTTGCTCTAAGACAATGAGAGACTGCGAATTATCTGAAATATACATTTATATATACGTACACGAATAATCTATCGATATTAATATATATATATATATCAAAAGATTTACCGTGTAATATTATTATGTATATTCACATTATCACTCCGTATCGTATCAGTTTATATATTAAGGTGAAATGAAAGTCACGTGACCTCGATATGAGGCCGATGATTTACACTTGGAATTTTCAAACGCTATTTTCTCAGCCAAAACACATTCGATTGATGCGAAATTGATATCAGTGACGTAGAAAAACTTAACGAAGGGCCTGCCAATCGTGGATTTTCGAAAATCTAAAGACATAATCAGAATTTTGTGTAACAATATTGTTCCGTAACCCAAGGAGGTGCTGCCCCTCGTGGGTCACAAAATTCTGATTATGTCTTTCGATTTTCGAAAATCCACGATTGGCAGGCCCTTCATTCAGTTTTTCTCCGTCACTGATATCAATTTCACATCAATCGAATGTGTTTTGGCTGAGAAAAATGCGTTCGAAAATTCCAAGTGTAAATCATCAGCCTCATATCGAGGTCACGTGACTTTCATTTCACCTTAATAAACGTAATCGTATGTCGATACAATGGATATATATATATATATATATATATATATATGTATATATTTTTTTTAACTAGAATAATATATATACGCGTATACCAAATCTTTTCTTTCTTTCTTTCTTTCTTTTTTGCTACCTAACGATCAGGTTTTGTTCTATCAGAAATTTTCTTGTTAGAAAAAAAAAAAAAATTTTAAATAAAAATCAGATTAAAAATTTACTGTTCTTCTCTCCGTGAAAATTAATTAATAAGAATAATTTCAAGACAAACAATTTTCTTTTATGTTAAAAAAAAAATAATAATAATAATAATAATAATAAAATTCAGTTTTAATTAATTTTGTAATTTTAGGTATAACAAATAATAGTGAAAAAAATAATTAACGTTCAAGATAAAAAAAAATTTGCACGGAGTTAAGTCAAAAGTATCTCAAATTTCTGTGTTCCTTTTTTTTTTTTTTTTTTTTTTTTTTCAATTTAAATTCGCGAAAAACGGATGAAAAATAAAAATTAAAATTAAAACAAAACTACTAGGAAAATTTTTAATTCATTGAAAGATTATCATTTCCTCGTTACAATACAATACATGATTTGTCCGCTTCGCCGTTGACGTAATTTTTTAGCTGCAGTATTTTTTTTTTTTTTTTTTTTTTTATAATATGATCATTCATCAGTCATCTAATAATTTTTGAAAATTCCGACAAAAAGGAAGAAAGAAAAAAAAACTGTTATACCTTATCATTTACAAAGTTGTTCCTATGAATTTATATTCTCTTCTGATAGATTAATAACAAAGGTTTTTTTTTTTTTTTTCTTTCCTTCATCTTGACCAGTGTAAAAACTCGCACGATGGACGATCGTTAATTAAGAATTATTATTATCATTATCATTATTATTATTTTTTTTTTGTAACTACATTATTACACACTAAATTATATTACATACCTAACTTAAATATATATATATAATAATAATAATAATTACTTTATATTCAATATTTAATATATAATTATACAGGTCTTTTTTTTTCTTCTTTTGTTTTATTATTATCTATTATTAATTTATTATTATTATTATTATTATTATTATTATTCATCGTTCATAATCGTTTGTTTTTATTCACTTATTTTTATTTTATTTATTTATTTTAAATCTTTTTACTTTTTTTACCGATCTATCATAATCACAGACACACACACAAAAGACCCGAGACACGAATGATTTTTATATCATTTTTTTTTTTTTTTATATATAGTTCTCAATTTTTTTTTTTTTATTCAGAATTTTTTTTCGGGCTCCACGAACGAAATTATTCAGTTTCTCAATTCGATCTTTTTTTTCAGTTCAATTTCATTATCATTATCGTTAAAACAACAAGATTTTATCGTTCGTTAATATTTCACTTGCGATATATTTTATTTTATTTTATTTTATTTTTATTTTTCTACGTAAAAAATAATCTTTTTCATTCTTTCAATCAATAAAATAATTATTAACGTATATTTTTTATTATACTATAATTATTTAATTTATTATTATTATTATTATTTATTATTTATTAATATACTCGACACAGTCAGTTTTTTTAAACACACTTTAGTTTCACACATAGTCGGGTTTAACAAAAGAAAGAAAGAAGAAGAAACAATTGATTTTAGTTGTTGTTTTTTTCTCTTTTTCATTTCATTTCATTTCATTTCATTTCATTTCATTTTTTTTTTTTTTTTTTTTTGAGCTATATAATCAATCAGTCTTTTAGCACTCGTCGTGTCCCACTGTACAGAGAAAGGAATATCAAAATCATGATAACAAAAAAAATAAAATAAATAAAAATTTACGTTTTTATATAAAATTAATTAACACAAATAATTTCTCTGTGAGTTTGATTGTTTTTAAAAAAAAATAATAATAATAATAATAATAATAATAATAATCAATTTGTAGCACAGATTTTTCAATCCTTTAGAGTTAAATTTATATCGGAGGGGGGATATCGCGTTATCGTTTATATCAAATAGGACGAAACGTATCAATAAACGGTATATATATCTACAAGAAAATTTAAAAAAAAATAAAATATCTTACGACGCATCTAGATTCAAACGTCCGTAAAAATGACTCCGAAACACTTTCAACACTCGCTGTAAGAAGGCGGAGGCATGTTACGTCCCGTGTAGAGATCGGTCTGCGGTTGTAAATGGCAAACTACTGTGTGACCGTCGAGTACAGCGACGGTCCTGCTGTGATCTTGCTGGAGCGGGGGAAGACCGCCGATCCCATAGTTCCCGGAGAGTCTGGGGATCTCGCCGAGCTCGTACCTCGCCTGGTGCCTCCTGATCTTCTCCCAACAGTTGTTCGTGCCGTTCCGGTCACCCGGACTGTACAATTCGGGATTGCAGTTCTGCTGCTGCTGCTGCTGTACGCCAAGATTTCTCTCTATCGTCTGACCGTAGTGAATGAGACTCCTGTCGTTCGCCGGGGAGTAGGGAATGAGCGGACGATGATCTCCGTAGCTCCGGGAGCTCTGCCTGCTCATGTCGCTCTGCCTCCTTCCGTCCTCGTCCGACATGTCCGAGACCTGGATCTCGCTGCCCCTCTCGATCTCCTCGTAGACGGGGTCGTCCTCGGACCCGGCGACCCCCAGACCCCTGGGAATGTGGACGTGCTGGCCGTGGTGTGAGTGCATCTGGTGGTGGGCACTCTGACCCGGAATTCCGCGTCCGTCGCGGATTTCGGTGTAGGTGTGGTTGTACGGAGAGGCGGCGCGGCGACCGGATCGCGTCGAAGCCTCTGCGGGTTCGCCGTTACCGGCTGTTCTCCGCTCTCTCGTTCTCCCGTGACCGAGAGTCATGGTGCTGTGGGTCCTCGGGGAATCTTCCTGCTCCGATCCGCCGTGACCGGAATCTCGAGAGCAGGATTTAAAAGAAATGTTCTGCGGTAAACAAAGAGAGAGAGAGATATACATATATAAAAAAATTGTAGTTTGTGTATAAAACGTTTGGGTATATAATTTTCTATAAAGCTGAAGCGTACGAAGCGTTAGAATGTGAAGAAGAAGCTAGAAGATTTTCTTGTTAGTAATTACCTTCCACATGAGGTTTTTGTTAAGAGGTCCCCAAGTGGCGGTTGCAGATTTAGGAATATTGGGAGCCGAGGGAAAATTGTGTCTTGCGTGAGGCAGCGTTGCGATAATATGAGCCTCGGATGAGTTCGTTTCGCGTTGAGTATTTATCGTGAGTTTGTTGTTGGCCGTTGGAGGCATAGCCGACGACTGTTGTTGTCTGTCAGCGGTAACCCATCCGCGACCGGAAACCAAGTACTGCAAATTTACAGTACGTTCCACATTTTGACATATTCAACGTCGGAGAGGAATTGAGAAAAAAAAAACAACAACAACAAATAACAATAAAAATACTAAATCATCGACGACGATTATGAATATGTCAAAAATGGAAGTGCGACAAAGAGAAATAGCGGAAATTTAGCGATTAATCGAAATATTTATGAAAAAAAATTAATTTTTTCTTTTAATTTATCAAAGAATTCTAATCAGATGATGTGTTCTTAAGATCTATCGACCCAGCTACTATACCCTCTGATAGATCGTGAAACATTACGAATCTTTCACAAACGTCTTGATCGATTTATATTCTGCGCTAAAACGTAGCTGCGCAGGGGAGAGACAGACAGAGAGAGAAGAAAAAAAATGACAAAAAAAAAGAGTTAAATAAATAAATTTATCGACGTTGATAATAATAATAATAATAATAATAATAATATTGATGAAAAATTGTTCATGCAAAGTATAAGAATAAATGAAAAAAAAAAAAAAGTGTTTTTCTTTTTTTCATTCTGTTTTAGATGTTTAAATATATTGTATTCTAGATTTTTGATTTTTTTTTTTTTTTGTATAAATAGTCACAAAGTAGCCAGCAACCGCGTACACCAAACCCCGCAGCAAGTGATAAAAAAAAGAGAGAGAAAAGAAAAAAAAAAAAGCAAATTTAGAATATTTTCACCACTTTATGTTAGTAGTATACGATAGGTATGATAGAATATAGTTTTGTATTTTTCTGTTTGTTTGTTTGTTTGTTTGTTTGTTTGTTTTTTTATTTATTTAGATAATAAGGAGAGAAATGCGATTGGCAATTGATCGAAAGAATGTTTCTATCATTATTTTCTTTTATGTTTCATCTGTCTTCAATCGTCAATCGAAAGTGTTAAGAGATTTTCTTCTTCTAAATAGTTATTAATTAAACGTGCTGAACCCAAAAAAAAAAAAAACCGTGCTTCAAAGTATGAAAATAGAATTAAAAGAGTGATTAGTCTGTTTAGAAAAAAGAGAAAATAAGATATTCTGCAACAAACTTGATTGCAATTTTTTTTTTTTTTTTTTCAAACACGATTCTATGTGTTCAAGAAGACATTATTTACGAAGGTAATTTTTTTGTTCGATTTTATTGATTATATATTCTTCCGATCAAAAAACCATCGTGCTATGAGTGTTCTCCTCTAGAAAAAAAAACCTAAATTTTTTTTTTTTTTTTTTCCATTGTTGTTGTTCATAATAATGTATCTATGTGAAATAGAAGAAAAAAAACTGAGAATATCAAATACAAACAAAACTAGATGAAACAATAATCTATAATGTTTAACAAAGATACTCAAATGGGGGCGAAATATATAAAAATATTAATTATCAAAAATGGAGAAATTGTTCAAATTTTTTTTTTTTTTTTTATAATATTGATAAAAAAATAACGACGTTAAAGATTCTCCGTTTGAGAAAAAAAAATAAAAAATGATTCTGTTCCTGGTTTGGTGTATTTAAGCGGTATTTGGATACCTTGCTGAGTAGCGTGCCTATTGTGGTTGCTGGGTGCCATCAAGTGCATTGGGTGACTCCCGACCGGTGATCGCAGCGACAGATTGTTCAGGTTGACATTTATCGAAAGATTCGTATTGTTACACTGAGCGGTCAGATTGCTGTGGTTATTCGCCGATGTACTACCCACACTAGCTGCCGCGTGCGGCGACAGTCCCGAACTGTCCGTCGTAGGCGCCGATGGATTGGAAGAGGTGTTATGCGAGGCAAATTCCTTGCCTCCGTTTGTACCGGCGACGACTCCGCTCGTACCGGATGAACCCGCCGAGTTACCGGACACGGTTTTGGAACACCTCAGACACTTTGGAAGCCACGAGTGTCGCCTAATGAACTTTCTGTACTCCTTTCGCACCTGAAACAATAAACGATCACATTATCCACCGACTAATAGTTTCACCTCCAACGTTGCTCCGGCGCTTCGCCTCCGTCAAACTCACCTTTTCGTTTTGGACGCAGTGAAAAACGAATATGAACAGACCCTGTAGACTGTTCAGCACCGTGAATATGTACGCCATGACTACGGATTCTTGATTTAAGTACAATAATCCAAACGTCCAAGTCAGTCCTAGGAGGAAGACTAGGACTATCGCACCTCGAAGCCAGGCTCTGAATATTTCGACGTAGAAGAAACATAGTATTAGAATAATCTTCCGATCAATAAACATGCGATTTTAGCTAATTACTCAACGTTATTGTACAGTTAATATAACGTTCTACCATTAGAATATAGAATGTAGTTTTTGTTACATGTGATAATGAAATTAATATAGTAATAAAATAGTTACAATAATAAATATAATAAATATATATTATATAAATATCTTACAAGTGTGCTTGGAATTTGTTGGGAAGAGCATTTTCTTCCTTTCCACTACCAAGTATCAACCAATCAACCAATCAACCAACGCGCCATGCAGAGAAGAGTGTGGAGAAGTAGGTGTGTAGACAGAAGTGGAGGGTAGAGAAGGATTGTTTTTGTTTTTTTTTTTGGGGGAATTAAACAAAGAAAGAAATAAATGATAATAATCATAACAATAATACAAAACTATTACAATCCGACCACCAATCAATTATTTTTTATACACAATATACAGCCTTTCTCGTTTCAAGCGTCGACAACGGAAGGGGTTCGGAGTGATTCTTCTCTTTGCTGATTGGCTGACGCGAAAACTAGGCCCCTCCCATTTTCGACACGTGAAACGGTCCACCCTGTATATTCTACTTTTTATCAGAAACAAAAATGTGATTAAAAAAAAAACGAAATATTGTCTCGTGTGGTCTGCTAAAGCTTTATACAATATGTATACAACTTTGATCATTTCTTTGAGAGACTCGATTATGTCAATTATATGAAGTAATTCAATTTGATAGCGTACCTTGCGCTAGCCAGTCTCGAGTGCTCCTTGCTCTTCATTGATATGGCGGTGTTGGCGTGTCGGCACATCATGTATATCGCCATCGATAGAAACACTAGATTAGCCTGGAACACGGAAACGAGATTGCGACTATAATCCTTCGATCAAACTCCAACAACGTAATGGAATTATAAAATTTTTGTTAATCGTCTCACCATGATGACCAGTATCACAGGACCGACGAAACTGAATATAAAATAATTGTCAGCTCTCAGCCAGCAGTAACGGTCCGTTCCGTAACTGAGAGGATCTATGATACACGATATAGCAACGACGAGCAGAGGCGCGCCGTAGGCGACCAAGTAATACCATCGTAGCCTTGACTTCTCTGCTTCGAATACTTCGATGAGCATGACGTAGAGTTGAAAGCCTGATTTTTGAGAAAGGAAACGTTAATTTGATGGATTAATTTCATCGTATCGAGGTCTCACCTTCTAGGAACATCCACGCGAATGCACAGAGGAAAAAGAAGTGAAGTAGTCCAGCTACGACTCCGCAAACTATCCTCTGATCCGTCTGCCCGATTCCACATACGAATAAAACCTCGGCGATCAGCAGACACACGCAGAGGTTCTTGTGGATGGTCGTCCTGTCGGACTGAAACGAACAAAATAACATTGTGCTATTCGCTATTTGGAGAATAAACGTAATCGGGTCGTTACTCACCTTCAGACCTCTGAAGAAGTGGAATGTCACGATCGCCAAGACGAGGCAAATCGCCGATATGATGCATCCGACGTAGGTGATGATCTGCAGAGCGACTTGATGCGCGGTGTCCAATTTCACCGCGTGGACGTCCATGAGGACAGCGAAATTGGTCAAGTGGTTGCACTTGCACACAGTGTGCGTCGAGTTCGTGACGTGTATGTGGCACCCTTCCTCCGACCAGGCGCTACGAGTGGAAATAAGATCCCATTAACATTTTGCCGCTTCTTTACACTTTTTGCCGCATATTTACCTCATGATAAAGTCCCAGAACACGCAAGTGGGATTGGTCACGTTGTCGACCGTCAGATGCTTGAAGTACAGCTTGACGGGTTCCGACAGTTGGATGTGCCTGCCTTTTCCCAGAGACGCGGATATCACTTTGCTGTTCAAAATCCTGGTAGCATTCTTGTTGTACGTAATCTGGGAGTCGTCGTTGGCCACGACGGAGGAAGTCTCAGCCTGCGGCTGCAGTATCTCCTCGAGCCTGTCGAACGCCATGAAGACCAATCTGACCACGCCATTCTCGCTGTTCTCGAGAAGGGATCCCTTAGTCAGTTCAACGTGGTCCTCAGAGACTGTCCACTGCTGCTGCGTCATCTGACCGGGAAATATCTCCAGGTCAGAGTTGATGTTGTGGGTCTCGAGGATTCTCACCGAAACCACTGTAAGGATACAATATCATCGGTCGGTTAGTACAGCCATGAAGAAAGAAGAAGAAGAGGATCATCGCTGATAAAACGACAGTGGAAAAACTCACGTATATTCTCCCCCTTCTGAGTGATAATGTTCTCCTTTTCGAAAGCATTGGCGAGCAGAAAGGCGTTCTCCTCGAGTCCGATGAGCAGGGAAGTGGCGACCCTCATCTGTTCCTGGTGGCTGAGGTCCTTCCACGAAGGTAGCTGCGCCTTGTCCAGAAGATTGGATCCCGTCTTTATGACACCGAGGAGTAATTCCTTGACTGCGACCTGTCTCTGTTTGTGGTCAGAATACGCTCTGACATTCTGCGTCATTTTCTCCGCCATATTTCTAATGATCTTGGTAGTTATCATCATGTCGCCTCCGTAGAGGACTCTGCTGTTGTTCGTCACTTGAGAAAGCTCGCTGCTGATGCTCAGTATCACGTCTCCCTCTATCACTCGATTCTCGAGTACGGTAAGCCATACTGAACGACACTCGCTCAGGTCAGGCGTCCCGCGATACCACGCCGCAGTGTCCCCCTGACCGACGCAGCGCCATCTGGCCAACCCCGTAGCCCCACCTGGACACGTTTGCACAGCCACATCCCCGGCTCTGGTCATGTTCCAGAACAGGTTTCGCGTCTGAGTCGGCATGCAGACGTGACGACCGTAGTCAGACCACTGCCCATTGGGGATAGTCTCGGGCCACATGGTGCTAGGAACTGTAAAAAGTTTCATTACGTCATCGAAGCTGAAGCTCTTGACAACATTGCGAAGGTGAAATAGTTTATTAGAATATAATTTACCGGTGGGTCTACGACTCGTTCTCCAAGTAGTCGGAGAACTTTGGGTAGTTTCTGATATCATCGGAGGCATCGGACCCGGTTCCTGATCGCCTCCGTTGTCAACCATAGGTGGTTCAACGTCGACAGACTCGCCTCCCATCTTTGACGGTATCGTCGTTGGACTGTAAGGAAACAAAAAAGTGTAAGTTTCTTCACACTCTGACAGAACATTTTGAACGCTCATAAATTTGAGGGATGTGCCGGATGTACTGTACATACCTCAACGTCGTAGGGAATGCGGCAGGCGTAGGGGGCGCAGGTGGTGGCGGAGACTGAACCGGCGGCGTGGTCATCCTGGAAGGTGGCCTGACGGTGGGTTTGGCGGTGCTCCAAACGCTTGGTTGGTTCGGAGTCAGCCACGGAGGACTCGGTCGTGAAGTAGTTGTGGTTGTAGCTGCTGAATAGAATTTGTCCAAAGTTAATCAACAACGTCGATCGAGTTACGTATCGAAGAGAGAAGGTGGTGAAGTTATTCTCCGACTTTGCGAGCGAAACAGATCAGATTTTGGTCTTTTGAGATATTCTTACTTACCAGACATGCACTGATAATGTGCTTCCAAATACTTTAACGTATTTGGACAAGGATCCCCAAATTGTGAGGTAGACGCAACGATACTGCAATTCCTTTTCTGATCGCACCTGGTTTATAGAGTTTTCAAGACAGAAATACATATGATCAGACATGATACACCTTACCGGATGTGTACTGTCATGGATACTGAAATTCTACCACTTGTGTTCGCCGATATAGCTAATTTCATTATATCTCTTATCAAGAGACAGAGAAAGAAAATATGTTACATGACCCGTATCGAGCGATTAATTTCTATTTCTTTTTTTACCCATGGTAGATAAAGTCTACGGGTATCCTCTTCTCTAATTGACTCTATTACAATTTTTTCCCCGCACTGCACTGCACAGCGGAAAATTATGACGAGAAAAGGCCCATCTTTATTAACGAGACTTATGTCAGTCTGTAGTCGTTTTCTCATTTCTTCAGTTGTTCCTGATACATACGAGACCAAAGATATGTGACTTGGGACCATTCACACTTTTTTTTTGCTCCACTTTTCCGTTCAATCATCATATAATTGATATTGAAACTTTCCTCTACAAGACAAAAAAAAAAGGAAACACACACGCTTAAAAAAAAAAAAAATCGAAACCAAAAAAACTGACCTATACACAAGTATTGAGCCTCTATGTACTTCGTTGTACCAGGACATGGGTCTTCGAATACGTTGCTGTTAACGTCCACCACGCAAATTCTTCTGCCGTCGCACCTGTAACCGTCAGTGAAAGAACATCCCCTTGGAATATTTTCTACACAATTTTCATTTGAACCCGAATATCTTTTGAACGGTTGTTTCTATGTGAAAAATGCTTATGAACATTTTTGTAGGAAATTCCAAAACCTTTGAAATAGTTTCCGGCTATTTTTCGCCTAGGAGCAACCGGAAGTGAGATATCGACGATGGAAAGTGAAAGACGTTGATTACGTCTCGATACTTGATATCTTGTCAAGCGTCAATCGTAGGTGAAAATCTTACTGAACCTTTTCCGTAGAGAATTTCAAGATCTTCAAAATTGGTTCCAATCAATTTTCACGTAGGATCAACCGGAAGTGAGATATCAGTGGAATTGTTATCAAAATCGAGACAAGTAGTTTTCTTGTTTGACCAAACGCCTCAAATCGATTGTTTCTAGTGGTGTTATGCGATTATGTGAATTAGTTGGACTTTGTTGATAACATGAAGTAGATATTCCATAGTTAGCACGATTTTACGAGTATGAAAATTACTCGAAACTTTTTCGATGAAAATGATTGTTCAAGAGTTTCGAATTAGTGTTGTAACTTTGTAGCAGCACGTACTGTGCGATAATAAAGAAGTTTGTTTCGTATATGCATAGCATACAACAATAGAGGAGATAGAGATAGAAGAGAGTTGAAGTTTGATTAGTGTTTTTTAACACTTCAAATAGAAAGTGAGGCGATATACCAGAGTTGAGTAATGAACGGTGATTAGAGGGGTCTCATCCTATAAAGCTTTTTCAATTTGCTCGTATTGTTAGTGACAGTTTTGACAAACAAATTTACAACATCACAAATATACACACACACAAACAGACCGGCGTAGCAGGGTGTAATCATTACGTCATAATTTAACGGATGAATGATTGTTTTTTTTTTTTTTGCATTCTCATTCAATTAAATTTTTACAATTCATTCTTTTTTATTGTTTCGAATTTTTTTTTTTTCCATTTCCACCAATTCAATGATGTATATACATATATATGTTGATAATTTTGATTGTTTTTATTTTTTTATTCGAATTGCAAACTAAAATTTTTGATAAAATTTTTAATAACGAAATTTCTTTTTATAGCGAAGTAGAGAAAAAAAAATGTACAGAATCTTTTTATTTTTCTTTTTTATAGTAAGGAATTTCATTAACAAGATTCAGTTTTCTTTTTTTTTTCTTCCACATATTTCTGGCTGGAAAAAATTCCAGAAATTTTATTCATTTTTTTAAACAATTTCTTTCATTTATAGTATCACATTGTCGATTTCACTCTTCATCGTTATCTTCCGTAAGACGTTTTTTTTTTTCATTATTTATTTAATTTCAATCCATTTTTTTTTTTCTTCAATCAAAATTCTCACACGTTAATGATAAATTATCAAACAATTAATTGCACGATTAGAAATGCGGTAATACGAGAATGAACACAACACACGTTTAGGGGAGTGTAAAGATAAGCTCCATATTCCAAGGGATTGTTTCTTTCTCTATTGGTCACACATGGATTGCAGCAGCAGCAACAGCAGCAGCAGCATAGATTTATTAATTTTAAGTACCTATATATATATCATCAATATTATATATTCCCTAATAATTCAGTCCCTAGTAGTTTTTAATTTTTATTTATTTATTTTTTTTTTTATTCATAGCGATCTAAAGAAGCAAAAAAAATCTTAAATTTGACGATTTTTCAAGAGTTTTCAAAAATAGATTTTCCTTTTCATATAGTCAGTACATATTATACATATCGCGTGTCTAATGACATAAGGTCGTAAGCGCCAATATACGACTTTTTGCTTTTCGTAACAGCAAAAGGTCGTTTATATATATATTTTTAATCTTATTTAGATTAAGGACCCGAAGATTCGTTCATGAACGTTGAAATTTGATACTAGGTCAATTAAAAGCAGAAGGTCGTATGTACTGGTGGATACGACCTTTCAGTCCTAACTTCGCAGGTTTCCATTAATTGCAGAAGGTCGTATCCGCCAAATAAACGAAAAAAATGACGGATACGACCTTCTGCTTTTAACAACGAATTTTTTTTTTTTTTGCGTTTCACGGGTTTTTACAGCTTTTTGGAAAAATTATGAAAAATTAAAATAAAAAATGGCGGATACGACCTTCTGCTTTTACCATTTGTTTTTATTTTCCTCAAAAATTGTAATGAAAGAATAACGTATTTGCCCAACATACGACCTTTTGCATTTACATTTTTCGATCTCGTAATTTCAATTGATCTAGAGCGAATGGCGAAAAAAAAAATTATACGACCTTTTGCCACCAAAATCGTGTTTTTGGCGCTTACGACCTTGTGTCATTAGACACGCGATATATGTATAGTATACGTATCTAGAAAAAAAATATAGATCATTGATTATAATCACAAGGATCTTTGAAATTGATTGATTGCATCTGGTAGAATTACGATATTCATGACAGTACCTACATAATTATATATTATTGATAAATTAATTTGCATATATTGTAAATCTAGATTTAAATCTATAAGAATTTGAATATTTGTATATGTATATGAAACTAGTAACTAGAAAAAGAAAAAAATAATGTCATTCAATTTACCCAGGATCAGAAAAAAAAAAATATATATATATATCTACGGTATTACAACAAATTCGTTCACTGGCCAACGTGAACGATATAATAATCACGTACAATTTGAAAAAGAAAAATAATAATAATAATAATAATAATAATAATATCAATCAATAAATTACTCCGAACAAAAAGAATAAGATATGAAAAACAATTAGAAATAATAAATAATAATAAGTTACTCTATATAATTTACTGATTTTATTTTTATATACATTATATATAGGTATATATATCATTATTTATAATCACTGTGATAGTGTGTATTAAATTTTCTAGGGGTTAATTTCCCCACGATATATACTATATATGTATATATATATTTTTTATCAAATAAAAAAACCTAACTTAAAACATTCTATAATTCGTTCCCGATAAATTTTCTTCTACAAACAGTAGATAATTTTTTACAGTCTACTAGATGAATGATAAAAAAAAGTGGATCAATAAATAAATAAATAAATAAATATAAATAAATGAATTAATTAATAAAACAACCGAAGCACCAGAAGATAAAATTGTGCGCCCATCATAATTTCCAAGAGGAAGAAGATAATGAAAAATAAAAATAAAATTGACGATATATTGTTTTTGATTATTATATACATATATATATATATAATATAGGTACTATAAACATCGAAAAAAAGCTGACCTTCCCCCCCCCCACCAGGAGGTGTGAAGAGAAAGAGAGGATTAAACAAATATACACGGAATAAAAAACAAACAACAACAAAAAAAACCAGAATGCAAAACACAAACAGAAATCAAAAAGTTGACAAAAATTCTCTTTCCAGTACAGAACACAAAAAAATACAAAAAAAAAAATTCCTGAAGGTATGGATGGCACAAATTATAAAACCAAAGCCAACTGAGATATTAGATTAACACAATACATAGAAACAAAAATGAACAAGAACAAGAACAAAGTGAAAATTAACCCTGATTATGAATGAGAAGACGAGGTAGAAATTAAATTAATTAGCTCAAAGGACGAAACTATATTTTTCTGATCGTCTAAACATTGATTAATCAATTTAGAAACAAACGAAATGGGAATTGAAATTATTTAATCAAAAAATTAATTCGAAAGAATGATTGAGTCGAATTATTTTCGAAAATCAAAGAAATCAACTTGCCTCGAATGTTAATCAATATTTTTTTAAATTGACTATATTTATGTGATAAGTTAATATTAAATAACAGATTAATTATTTCATTGATTGATGTTCAATGTTTGAATGATTTTAATTCTAGACGAAAAACTAGAACAAAAAGTTCTTCATGTCGTCGAACATGAAAAAAAAATGAACAAATTTCGTTACGAGAAGAAAAAAAAAAGTAATGAATCAAAATCACTGATCAAAGTTTACAGTTAATTAATTAATATAACCCTTATAGAAATGGTAGAGAAGAGGAAAGAATATTATTACTCATTGTCGATAAAATTAAGAAACTAAAATCGACTAATTTTATAATCTTTTAGAGAAATCGAAGTGACGTAATTAGAACGAATTTTAATTACCATACGGTTCATACAATTGGCCAGTTTGTAAAACCGTATCTAAAAGTGTTTCACAATTACTGATCAAATGTAACATAATGTTCGAATAAATCTCTTCGATATCAACGACATGATTGAATAGTCTGAATCGAATTGATTGATTAATCAATTAATTAATTTAATTAGTCATTTTTTGTTATCTTACCTGTCGAAAAGGACCCTGAAAGACTTTGTCGACATGCAATTTACGCTCCAGTCGGTGTTCCCATGCTCGTTGCATATCGTTATCGAATATCTTCCATAATTAGCCCTTATCAGGTGTATTAATTCACCCTCACCGCATTCGATTTTCAACGTCTTTCCCTCGCACTCGTAAGCCGCGTCGTACCTCTCTGTAAAAATAAATGATAACACAAAATATCATTAAATTAACATTCTCATCAATTTATTGCATCATATTTATATACATGTAAGTATATTATTAAAATTAAGAGGAAACAATTTTTTTTTTATCATAAAAAAAATATACTACTTATATATTAGATAATCGAAATAAAATCTTTTTGGGATCATAAAAATTGATTAAAACTAATCAGAATTTTAGAAAATTACTAAAAAAAAAAATCAATCAATCACACAATACTTAGATTCTAGAGTTTTGTCAAATGATCAGAAATTTTTTTATTGAAAATCAATCAATGGCTTCAAAATTATCATCGATCGTATCGATCAAAATAAATGTTGAAAAAAAAAAAAATGTAGTCGACTAAAAAAATCATAAAATTGTCAATTTTTCGATCATTTTTTAATCCCCGATTTATTTTTAAAACTTTGGGGGATGAATCAAAATCGCTCAAAAAAAAAAATCTAAAAAGAAAAAAAAGACACCGAATAATAATCAAAGCCTTATGAGAGTCGATAAAACAAAAAAAAAAAAAAGGAAAAGAGCGTAGGGACTAATCGCGGTAAGAAGGGAACCGGATCCTGCAGGATGATGCAGTTTACCAAATTAATGACCGAAAGTAATAATACATCAGAAGTCTGATGATCTACCTCCTGCTGCCAAGGCGGTAAAGATAAAAGGATCAACGGATCAACGAAATCGACGGGACGTCTCGAATTTATTCCCCCCCTCCCCTTCCCCCCTGGTTTATAGACCCTAGGATTCTAGAAGACCTCCGCTATATGTAGAGGCTAGATAAAGGCGAACATATATATAGGAATTCCCACCTTCGGAATCTCACACGATTATTTTTCCACCTGCCTTGAAAAATAAATTGTTAATCAATAAGAAGAATTTTGAGAAAGGAACCCAAAAAAAATTGAAAATTCACATTTTTTCTTTTAAATTTCTTTTAATCAAAAAATTAGAATTTTTTTCGATGAAACATAGTTTTTTTTGTTTTTTTTTTGCAACATTTGAGTAACAATTTTGAATCATAAAAAAAAAGATTGAGAAGAAAAAAAAAAACGATTTTTCAACGTCGAGTTTGTAATTTTGGATTCACAATAATTGTGATTGATGAATATTAATGATCGTTGTTGTATTAATTTTCAGTTAGTATGTATTTTGTAGAGTCTAATTGTTTCATTTTTACGGCACAGGCATTAAAAAGTCACTTTTTGACGCCTGTTTTCGTTCCGGCAAGTGGCACTTTATACCGTTAAGTTCAAAGTTGCGGTATAAAGTCTTTATTTCGCAACTTTGATGCGCAGTTCGAAGTGCGCATGTCAAAGTGGCGGAATAAAGTCTTTATACCGCAGGTTACCCCCTCTCTACTACCTTTTACAGCAGCTCCTATACGCAGTTCGTGCGGAACTCGACTGGCGTCAAAGTGACTATTAATGCCTTTTCCGTAAACAATATTGTATGGGGTGCGCGCGGAAAGTAACTGTTCTTCGGCTCGCCAGGTAAAACCAACGGCTCGTACGAAAAACATAACCTTGCCGAATAAAAAACAGTTACTTTCTGCGCATGTCACATAAATATCTATTTCAAACTGCACACATTTTTTCATTGTTTAAAAAATAAATTATACGAATTTAAATACAAATAGTTGATTTAGCTCGAGGATATTAATTATTGACGATCCTATTCCTAGCGCTTGACGGTAGACAGCCATACATATGCAACATGCGATAGTTTATAAAAGTTTAATTTTGACAATTGAGATACGTCAGATTATTGTCAATTATAGGATTTCAGATTCAAATATCACTAATTAAATCTTCAATCCTAGCGAATCTAGCTAAAATACTGCACATATTGCTCCGCAAAAAATAACTTTGACTAATATTCTCATTTTTTTTTTTTTTTTCAAACCACATACGACGACGATGATCCTGATTATAAATAATATCGGTCATACTATCCTAAACAGGGTTTAGCGATATTTTTAGACTCATGATTAGAATATTTTTTAGACCCAACAGGAATTGATATTGAATTTTTTTTTTTTTTTTTTTCCAATTAAAGAAAAATCACCAGAGATTTTGATCACTGTTTCAATCAAGATAAAGTAAATCTGATGTATAGTTTTTTTTTTGTTTTTTTTTTTGTTTTTGCCAATCGTTTCAATATTTCATTGTCATTTGAAACTTTATGTAATCACTGTAATCTTTGTAAAATATTTGATAACTATATCACCAAATTCATTATCGATCAATTTTGTTAATTGAAAAAAAAATCTCAAAATCCTAAAATCTTCCAAAATTCAAATTCTTGTGATAAAAAAAAAGGAGAAAAAAAAAGTAGTCGTGGTAGAAAAAAAAACGGTAGGGTGTGGGCGACCCTTTTTTATTTTCAAATTTATTCATCATTTCTGGCCACTGTAGATAAGCCGGGGCTATAGAAAAGGAAAAAAAAAAAAAAGAGGGAATGTTTCTCTCTCTCTCTCTCTCGTTTTTTCCCCCTTCAATATCGTTCTTTAATTTTTTTTAATTTCTTTTGTTCGTAATTTTTGTAATTTCTGTCTCTTTTTTTTTTTCACTCGATATAAAATAGAAAAAAAAAAAGGTGAAACAATAGAACAATGTTATAAATATAACTGATTCATGATTTCTACGCTCTTCTCCCCCTCCATTTTTTTTTTTTTTTTTTTTCATCTTTCGATTTCTCCAGATTCTTATCCGAAACCCTCCCTTCCCCTCCCTCCCCCCACCTAAAGTTGAACGGTATTTTTATAAAGTAGGTATTAAAGCGCTAAAGTGCATCGAGCTGCTGCAGCAGCGCAGCTATGCTGATTCGACATCGATTATATTATATATACTATACCCGCGAGGGTGCGGTGGCAGGGGCAGGGGCAAGGGAACGACAGCAATTCCATATCGGAGGCTAAGATCGCATTGTCACTTCCTCGCTTCTTTTTTTTATATTTTGCCCCCCATCCTTCTTCTCTTCTTTCTTTTTTTTCTTCTCTTTGGCTCTGCCACACTAAATCGTACCTTCGCACAATGGCAATGGCAATGGCAATGGCAATGGCAATGGTGAAGCCAGCGTTTCGCGACTTCCATTCTCTTCCAGAGAGAGAGAGAGAGAGAGAGAGAGAGAGAGAGAACGCTATAATTTCGTCTTCTCTCTCTCTTTCTCTGACCCCTTCAGTTTCCCCCTTGTGCGAAAAGTGCCAGAGTGAAGTCCGGAATCCCGGTTTCAAGTCAGCGATTTCCGGGTCCTCGCGTTATACCTATGCCACAGTTTCTTATTTTCTTTCTTTTTTTTTTTTTTTTGTTACTGAATCGATTCAGAACCACCGTGATGAACGCTATAGCACGTATAAATTCTATAATATAATACCTACAGACCGTTAAGCTATGGAGGTATGAAGAAATATGAAGAAGAAGAAGAAGAAGACCGAAGACGAACGTGCCTTGGTCTGGTAACTGTTGGACGATATTTCATCCTTGAAAGGGGGGAAAATATAAGAAAACCGGGGTGAATAGAGGGACCTCTCAAGGACCTAAGACTTTGAAACGAAATAACACCAGACGTTCTTTTTTTTATTCCATACATGACCGGTAAGGCCGATTTCGCTATCTATTTTCGGGGGCCAAAGAGCGGTTTTACCGACCGAGAAGTTTCTACTCCCGCTGTGGGAGTGAAGACAGTGAATAAAGAATTTATCTACCAGTTTGATCTGCCGTACCGACCAAAAGACCGTGAATAAAGAATTTATCTCCCTAGGGAGATAAATTCTTTATTGTAGTTACGTCACATAACCTAAAATGTAAGCACTGATCTGCCCGCGAAATCGGCTTCCGTTCATGTATGGAATAAAATATCGTGTGCACCACGGTCGCATTGGACGTTTTCGCTCCCGAGCGTGGATACCCCCCTCGCCTTCGGCTCGGGTGGCAAACCCACGCTCGGGAGCGAAAACGTCCATTGCTCCCTTGGTGCACAATATACTATTTTTTAATTTTTTTTTGTTCTATCAGTGACGCACCCTTGATGCAGTCTAGAGTCTTATTATACCTGTACTATGCGATTGAACAAGTCACGCTTTCATGAACCTAGTTTGAAAGCAAAAAAAAAAATATATTATTGCGAATTTGCGATTATCAAAAACGGAGTAGAAAAGAACGTTTTTAAGGCCGTAAAATCTGAACCAAAAGTGATTCTCGTCGACGATATTAGATACTTCGGGATAAGTTCTGAATCTGAAAATGGCTCGGGGTAAAAGACTTAAGTCCTGTGTATAAGCATAGGCGATAAGTCTTTTACCCCGAGCCATTTTCAGATAGGTCTGTTTCCAAATGGAAACGAAAACATAAGACAATATTAATAGCGGCCGTCGATTAATAGTTTCCTAAATACAGCCTTTACAAATTTTCGAAAACGGAAATTTCAAAATAGTGACAAAAATTCTTTAAAAAATGCATTTGTGTTCAGAAAAATCAGGGCATTTATTTGAGATGAAAAAAAACTAACGTTACCAGAGAATTTGTTGAACAATGTTTTGTTTAAACAATATATTGATAACTTTCGGTCATTATTATTATTCAAAATGAATACTCTCATCATCTTTATCACGGTTGATTTTTTTCCGATTTTTATCTCATCATAAAGTACTCAATTTGCCGACGAGAATCATTTTCGGTTGAGATTGTACATCCTTATGACGATATCCATATTCTCTCTGATTATCTTTAAGGTATATTTCGTATACTTGTGAACATGTACTAAATGCTATGAAATATGCTGTTACTAGTCACTATAATCATCATCATCATCATCATCGTCGCATTGAAATTTTGTGCTTCGAGTGAAATGAGTAGAGTTCACATTTCTACCTTCTGACAAATTGACAGACCGAGTTGGTTGAGTAACAGAAAAATTTCTTCATGTTTATTCAGCTCGTACCTTTCCCCATCTCTCTTCATGACAATTAGTAGAGTCTGTGGTAATAATTATTGAAGATGATTCTGATGAATATACAGACCGAAAGAATGTCAAAACCTTGAAGATCATGAAGAAGTGGTCGCAATAAAAAAGAAAAAAAAAACACCCAGAAATTTGCATATTATGTGCAATATGAGTTTGCAGATATCAAAATGAACGATAAAAATAATAGTTCATAATATTAAGGACTATGATAAACATAGTCGAGAACGAACATAGGTGTCTCTAATTATTAGTTCGTGCCAAGGTGTGGCGCCAGATCGATCGAAAGTTCGCATGTAAAAATGCCGTAAGGTAACCTACCTACTGCATCTACGTGTCGGTAATTTTTATTTCATTTAATTTGATCTTGTTTCTTTTTTCTGAAGAAGAAGAAGAAGAAGAAGAAGAAGAAGAAGAAATTTTTGTGGTTTTGTGAACCGGATTTCTAATCACAAAACTGTTCAGTACTTATAAAAATTGTTATCTGAAGTCAGATTTGCAAAATTCCAAATAGTAGATCGAATATGGTTCTGAAAATAGATATTTATGTGACATGCGCAGAAAGTAACTGTTTTTTATTCGGCAAGGTTATGTTTTTCGTACGAGCCGTTGGTTTTACCTGGCGAGCCGAAGAACAGTTACTTTCCGCGCGCGCCCCATACAATATTGTTTACGGAAAAGGCATTAATAGTCACTTTGATGCCAGTCGAGTTCCGCACGAACTGCGTATAGGAGCTGGTGTAAAAGGTAGTAGAGAGGGGGTAACCTGCGGTATAAAGACTTTATTCCGCCACTTTGACATGCGCACTTCGAACTGCGCATCAAAGTTGCGAAATAAAGACTTTATACCGCACCTTTGAACTTAGCGGTATAAAGTGCCACTTGCCGGAACGAAAACAGGCGTCAAAAAGTGACTTTTTAATACCTGTGCCGTAAAAATTCTTCAAGATCAAAACTTGTAATTGAACATTTTTTTGTTTTTAGGGTCACTGTTCACACACACAAAATTTTCCTGTTGAATCATCGAAAATTGGAATTTAATGACAATCTCTTCTCTTTTTCAAGATAAAAAGAAAAGGGGGTGGAGTGGGGGAGTTCAAAGAAAGTCTAAAGTCATCTCTTTTTTATTACGCTTCACCGGTTAGACCGTTGGATATGGAGTAAGGAGAAGAAGAAGGTCTGCGGAAGAAGAGATGCGGTGAATCGAAATTCTATATTTGGAATATTTACATGTTAGAATATTCCAAGAGTTTGAGATATATGTATACATAGGAGATGAAGGTGGTAAAGGTTTTTGGTTTAATATAGGCAGGAGTACCAACGTCGATGGTAGAAGCCCTGAGGGTAACCACTAGTATGCGATCTGCATACATACATCGGTAATGGTATAACGCATGTAAGGGTACACACCCTTGTATAATGTGTCTCTGGCCTCCATGCATAATGTATACTCTAACACCCTTTTTTTTCCCCACCTTCCTTCTATCTCGTTTTTTTTTCCATCTTTACTCTCCACTCCACTCCTTCACTTCTCTTCACTTCTCTTCACTCTGTGTGTATAATATTTCTAGTTAAATATTCCTAACCGTTTTGCCCCCCAATTTCAATTTCAATCTGTACGTGCATCAAACGTGCAAAAGTGTAATTCATCGATACGAATTTCGTCTGGCTTTGATAAAATCGATGAAAGCTCATCAAGAGTCTCGTGCTTCTAAAGTACATCAGTTTTTTAACTTCCCGTTTCTCTGTTTTCAGAGAAAAGAGGAAGTTATTGTGATCACCCCGAAAATGAAAATTTGAGTTTTCACTAAATCCTCACGTTTCGAGGTCCAAAGAATCACCTCCGACTATTTTCAGTTTGACGTGTGTGTGTATGTGCGTAACCACATTTTTGCCCGCGCGATATCTCGAGAACGCGTTGTCGGATTTCGATCAATTTGGGCTCAATCGACGGGGCTTTTCTTAACTTAGAACTGATTAGATTTTGGCTTCGATCGGATCAGTACTTTTTGAACTATTCAAATAACAAAATTCTTGAGAACGAATCAACGGATTTCAATGAAATTTGGTACCATATGGTTTTTTTGATCGCTGATCGCGAATCTGAAGTCAGTTTTGCCAAATTTTCATTTGGCGTATTCGATATGCTGCAAAAAAACTAAAAGCATTTGGATTTGGATGAAACTTGGTACTCGTAGGTTTTTTGGGTCACTGATCACGAATCTGAAGTCAGATTAGCGAAATTGAAAATGGCGAGTCCGATTTGCTGGGAAAAATACTAAAAACGTTCGAAATCTTACGGAAATTTGTACTCGAAGGTTTTTTGAACCGCTGATCAAGAATCTGAGGTCAGATTTACAAATTTCAAAATAGCTGAGAACAAAATAAATAACGGGAAGTTCGAAGGCTGGCTCATAGTCAGCCCAAACCCGCTTTTTTTTTTTTTTTTAATTTCAGTCTTTGTAATGTTTCAATGATTGTCATTGTAATTTTTGATAATTTTCATGTAATCACTGTAATCTATGCAATATTTTATAAACCATCATCAGATTTGAATCGATAAAGGCTCATATATTAACATATTTGAATTATGTTCTAATTATTGTATTTGTGATTAAAAAATTGTAAAAAAAAAATCATTTCCAATTCTACCATTGTCAGTGTAAGTTATAGGCTTTACCCTACCATAGTATTGCATGTGTGTAAAACCCAGCTTCGGTGCTGTATTGGATTAGTGTAGACAAGGATTATTATCGTAGTTAATTAATTATACCAATTGCAATTACCGGTATTACCGTACCTATACCTGCATCAGTAGCACCGAGGTAGGTAGGTAGGATATGCGGATTGGCTATCAACAATCCGCTATCCGACTGTCTCTCTCTCTCTCTCTCTCTCTCTCTCTCTGTTGTACATAGATATACACTCGCTCCATACACTCTAGTGAGCAAAAGTCAACGCGAGAACTAGGATTGTAGAAAGAGAAGAAGACTACTATTTCGAGATAACAGAGTTCGAGGTACCTGTTTAAACAAAAACGAGAAAAAAAATTAAAAAAAAAAAATGAATGGGATGCATGGAGGCTAAAGGATGCAGAACTGGTAGAAAAGATCAGTGCTACACTATCCTCTCGGGGTCTTATCTCTTTCTAATTAATCAGAAAATCCCCCTTCTTCGACTATCGTATGTATGTACATAACGTATACCTATAGTAACTTAGGTATGTGAAATTGAGTGTCTATATATATAGTATGTTGATTCAATGCGGTAGGTAGGTACACGAGCCGAAGGGATTTAATATGAACTGAATATGAAAATTAGCTGTACCTATGTTGAAATCAGTTGAAATCGCTAAGCAAAATCATTGAAATCATACAAAAATTGTTTTGAAATCGTAAAAAAAGCACATAAAAATCACCCGAAGGACGACTGTAGTTTGAAATAACTTAGAAATCAATGACTATAATCGATTGGAATCACTTTAATATCGGAACCGTGAGGACCTTTGATTTTATTGTTATGATTATTATTAGTATTTTTCCTCTCTTTTTTTTCAATAAGTTTACTCAATTGATAAACTTCCGTATATATGAACTATCCATATATATACTCGTTTGAAAATCTCGTTTTTCACCAAGTTTTACTTTTACCAGCATCAAGAAGTTACCGGATATCCTCTACGAGACGATCGACGAGGAAACTGGAACCTCGCGGAATTAGATTACGTCCTTTTATTGATCAGTAGAAACAATAAGAAAGAAACGAGGGGTGAACCACTCCGAAAAATGGCGTACACCAGACTTCAAGAGTCTTCAAGGACTTCAGGGACTTCAGGGACTTCATGGGACTTCAAGGGACTTCAAGGACTTCACGGGACTTCATGGGACTTCAAGGACTTCATGGGACTTCATGGGACTTCATGGGACTTCACGGGACTTCAGGGACTTCAAGGACTTCATGGGACTTCATGGGACTTCACGGGACTTTAAGGACTTCACGGGACTTCACGGGACTTCAGGGACTTCAAGGACTTCATGGGACTTCATGGGACTTCACGGGACTTCAAGGACTTCACGGGACTTCAGGGACTTCAAGGACTTCATGGGACTTCATGGGACTTCATGGGACTTCACGGGACTTCAGGGACTTCAAGGACTTCATGGGACTTCATGGGACTTCACGGGACTTTAAGGACTTCACGGGACTTCACGGGACTTCAGGGACTTCAAGGACTTCATGGGACTTCATGGGACTTCACGGGACTTCAAGGACTTCACGGAACTTGAGGGACTTCAAGGACTTCAGGGGACTTCACGGGACTTCAAGGACTTCACGGAACTTGAGGGACTTCAAGGACTTCAGGGACTTCAAGGACTTCATGGGACTTCATGGGACTTCACGGGACTTTAAGGACTTCACGGGACTTCAGGGACTTCAAGGACTTCATGGGACTTCATGGGACTTCACGGGACTTCAAGGACTTCACGGGACTTCTGGGACTTCACACACTGTTGTACACCGGACTTCAAGAGTCGGAAAGAAATAAAGAAAATCACAGAACCCCTTGGAAAGAAATAAAGAAAATCACAGAGAATTGAAGCACGAGAAATGCAGTAAATTGGTAACGACACCATTTGAAGAAGCTGAATTCAATTTCCATAAATGAGCCAATGAGGTCCAATAAGTATAAACAATTTTTGTGTGATATCACGAAAATCGAATACTTCCATAAATGTTTAGAAGAAGCGCTTGGAATGTTTGACTGATAACTTCAGCTGAATCATCACATCTTGGATTCAGAGACCCAGAACACTGCCTTCCATTTTTCTTCTCTAGACGTGAGTAAAGTGAAGTCCCTATTTTTTTTTATTTTTTCTTTCAGTAGGATTTTTGGGGATCCCTAAGTCTTCTAAAAGTATGCGATAGTTAAAAAGCGATAACCCAAAAAACCTAGGGGGTCTGCAGAAGTCTAAAGCTTCTTCGAGAACCTTAGGGAACTAACGATGTCTGGTATTTTAAATTTTCGTTAGTCTTACATCCAACCGGGGATTTTACCTTATCTCTAAGGACCATTAGAGGATAGGACGCGACCGGGCATTCCTCAAGACTTCGGAGACTAGACCCTGAAGTCTCTCTAATCATCCGGTAAAACAAGTTTCACCTTTTTTTTCCTTCTCCTTCTGTTCTCAATCTTATTCTCGTTTTATTCATATCCTTTCTCATTTTGACTAACCTTTCTTACCCGTCTTTCCGACTGTTTGATATTCAACCTGTGACATTCCTTACTCTAACCTTTCTTCCTCCTTTTTTTCATCCTAACCTTGTTTTTGTATTTTTTTTATTCTTACTCGTGACGTTTGTAATTACTTTTTCCAATCTTTACAGTATTTCTGTCTAACCTTTCTCTCAGAATCTCTTTTCTTGATCCATTTCCTGCTTTTTTTCTTCTTTTCTAAGCGTTTTTTTATTCCCTCTTTCAACGCTCGATATATATTGTGTGGGGCATAATATCACTTAAAAGGTCGTCATTCACGTAATAAGTATATTTATGGTGTAAAATGACGTTTGATAAACTGCGCGATAAGGAGAAGCGGCTATAGGGAAACGTAAAACGTTAAAGAAAAGTGTGAGAGATTGTTCGGTGGTCCCCGTTCCCGGTTCTGGAAGCTTCTATATTGATAAAAGCTCATTTTTCTCCGATTTATATTCAACGCCGAGTTACGGTGGGAAAAATCCCACAAAAGATTATGAAATCATCTTTCCTCGCTTTAGTCAAATTTATCCTTTTTCACATTCATTCCTTGTCGCATCACTTCGTTCCTCGATAAGAGTCGGGATTTCTATTTCTTCTTCTTCTTCTTTATCCGAATTTCATATTTTAGTAGTTTTAGAAAAATCAAAAAATTATTAGGGTGAAAAAACTGTAAAAATAAAACAAGAAAAGATCGAAAAAGATAAAACAATGCCAATTTATGAAATTAAGGGTCAACGACGATATTGGTTTAGAGTGAAGCCGTGCAGACGGTAGTTAATCCACCAACTATACTCGACTCCATTTCCTGAGGTGTCGCGTTGTTCAGAGTTTTTGGTGAGGAGTGTGAGATTTAGGAGTGAGGAGATGGGACGGGGATGAGGTTGGAGAACTTTAGTTCGCGAAATGATGACGGAATTGTGCTAATGCCTTCTGGAACACACCTCGAATGTTCAAAGTTTATACTTTATCGCCCCCATTTCAAGGGAAATTTACTCTCCCCCAGTTCCCTCCCATTCTCTCGCTCTCTCGCTCTCTTTCTTTCTCTCGTCTATTCTATTCTCTTCGCTTCACCTCTTCTCTCAGACCACCGAAGAATTTTCTGCAAGTTTTCGTACGTCTTCTTGCCTTCTTAAATAATAAACCGACCCCCGCAATTGTGACAGAAAAAGAAAAGAAGGAAAAGTCAAGAGAGAAAAAGAGAACAGAAAGTTGGTGCAAAAAAGATCGTGTCCTACTGTCATAACTTCTTTTGAATATTGTGAGACCCGGTAGACAAAATGTCTCGTAATCTCTGTGCAAAATTTCGAGTCAATCGGTCCAGTAGTTCTAGAGATATTTCAATTACAAAAAACCACCGATCTGCTTTTGTTTTTCAACCACGTTTTTTTGTCTTTCGAAATCTGTCTTTCAACACCAGGCGAGTGGGTACTCAAATATCTAGGAACGCACTGTTTAAGTACTCCGGGAATCATTGCGTCATCGAAAAGTGTCATTAGAGGAAACATTGATTCAGACTACCCATGTGGGTACTCAAAAATCTTGGAACGCACTGTCTAAGTACTTCGGGAATCATTACGTCACTGAAAAGTGACATCAGAGAAAAGTTAAATTTAGACCACCCGAGTGGGTACTCAAAAATCTTGGAGCACACTGTCCGAGTACTTTGGGAATCATTGCGTCACTGAAGAGTGACATGAGAGAAAAATTTAATTTGGACGACCCGAGTGGGGACTAAAAAATCTAGCAATTCATCATCCCGGTTGTGACCTTTCGTCATAAGACTCGCGACATATTTGATTATAATATTAAAATGAAAAATTCTCATAATTTTTTTTCTTAAATGTAACTTCCCCGACCCTTGTCCTTCGGCGAGTTGAGTGGGTGTATTAATAATCTTCAAGTCAAGTTTAACCTCTCTTATCACGAAGTTGGGTTGAATCAAAGAAGAAAAAAACACGAGTATTTGATCTTCGAATGAGAAAAAGAAAAGCAACCAATTCACATTTAAAACCGTAATTTCTTCTTCCTCATTCAACCTTCTTTTCCAATTCCTGATTGAAAATAGTGAACAAAAACAAAATGTATTTTTCATTTCCTTTTTTTTTTTCTGTCGATAAATCAGAAGAAGAAGAAGAAGAAGAGAGTCGGTTTTTCCCTTGACTTGGAAAAATGTTCTCCTTGAGGGCGAAAGAACCGTGTTGTATACAGTTATAACCGTGGAAGGGGTTGTATGAGGCAACTGTAGGAAGACACGCAACGTGAAGGAAGGGAACCGGGAAAACAGGGTCACGATATATATTAAATTGAGGCACATGAGGATTTTCTCTGTAGCGTTGGTCTATATCCGGAGATCGTAGATGGTGGATGGTAGATGGTATAGTTGGGTTAGAAAAGACCGTGATAAATCACCTTATTTTTACTTGATTTTTATTCACATCATTTATACCCGACCCGTCCGCACTTGATATTACAGACCGTAAACCAACCCCCAAAAACCATCCACGTTACATATTTTCCAACATCATACAGAAGCAGCACATCCATTCATCGAGTAGACAAAAAAAAAAATTCATGTATCGTGCTCAAAAAACATATTCGCAAATCTTGCATCGTCGATTCCGGACGAACCGCTGAACCGATTTCGATGAAATTTGGACACAAGATGGTCTATTCTGCATCGAAATGAGTATCCAACTTTCGTTCCGTTCCCACCCTTGGTTCAAAAATGACGGACGTACAAACTTTCACGAAAGTCAAAGCTTCCATATTTCTTCATATATAATTTGACGAACTTTGAACGGCAGTTATTTTGGGGCTTTGTACGCCCGTTTCTACTTCCGGTATCGAAACACGTCATCAAGAATGTATTTTTTCTCCATACATTAAACACCTTGAGGTCGTCATAAATATCAATATATACATGTTCAAGATATGCGTTGCACCATAGAGTGAATAAGTATGATTGTTATTCCGGGTGCTCTGGGTCTTCCGCGGGTGCCTAGAGTAGCTCCCGCGTCATTCGTCGTTATAAGGTAAACAAGAAGATGTTATATCCTCTTGTGAAAAAGGAAGAGAATAAGCTGAGACAAGAAAGAAAGAGGCAGGGCCTGCCTTCCTCTGCCTGGTCGCGTTTTAATATTAAAATATCGATGAAAAACCCCACCCCGCGTCAGGGGACGTCAACATCACAGACCAATGAGACAGAAGATGAAGAAAAATTGATCGTGACGTTATTCAGTGTCAATTTATTTTTCGAAAATGGCAACTTCGACCCCAAAAATGTCCATACATGTCAATTTTAAACGTCCAAAAACGTTCAAGATGGTCATTTATGGTCCAAAAATGTTCCATGATGCCAATTTCGAGTTTAAAATTGTTCAAGAAGGTCAAGATATCATCCAAACATTAAAAAAAAGGTCAATTTTTGGTCCAAACATGTTCAACGAGGTAAATTTTCTAGTCCAAAAATGTTCAACGAGGTAAATTTTCTAGTCCAAAAATGTTCAAGGTCAGTTTTTTGTTCTAAATTGTTCAAGAATGTCAACATATCATCCAAACATGTTGAAAAAGGTCAATTTTAGGTCCAAAAATGTTCAACAAGGTCAGTTTTTGGTTCTAAAATGTTCAATAAGGTCAAAATTTCGTCCAAACATGTTCAGGAAGGTAGATTTTTTTGGCCCTAAAATGTTTAATAATGTACAAGAATGAAGAATGTAGCTACCAAAGAGTAGGAAAATGATGCTGACATCTTTTAAATTTTTTCGAGCGAGATGAAAAGTGGTGGGTATTTGAGTTGGGGTCGTAATGTCATGCCGCACGGCGCCTTAGCTCATCTGATTTTAATCCCCGAGCCCATTCCATCATCCGCGAAGCGGTTACGCGGGGCTTTAGGAAACGTCGGAGTCAAACCAGACCCTGGAATAGGGATCCAGGGATCCGGAGACAGTACCCCGCGATCGTGATGCCTTTCCTAAACCTAACCAAGTTTAACCAGGCTCGAAACCAGACTCTGACCGTCATCCAGCTCAGATTTAAATCCCATTAGCAATTCCATTTGGGGTCCGAGAGACTGATATGCCTGGATAAGGACCCAGGACGAGGGTCGCCGAACCGGAAGTTCCGTATATATAGAAAATTCGTTGCGAAAGCGAATTTTATTTTTCACGTTTCAACAATTTTTTTATTTCAAATCTACGTTAAAGGAAAAAAAAACCTTTTAGCACTTTCTCTCACATTTTTCAAACGGATATATTCATTTTTATTCTTTTTCATACTTCAAAAGCGTTGAATTGTAACCGAAGTAATATTCGAGTGAAAAATACAGAGGCGAAGAGGAGGAACGTCAATACCCAATTTTCTTTTCTTCCTTTCTTTATTTCTTACGGTTTTACCTCACAACGATTTTTTCATACCGTTAAATAATTCATCCATTCATCTCTAATAAATGCGATAATTTATTCAGTCGAGGGTATCAAGGGAATTTAAAATGTTTCTTGAAAATGAGAAGTGTCTCCTAATTACTGTGCCAATATATAATGATGATAGAATAAATGTTACGCAAAGTATATATAATTTATCATTATTTTACTGTTTATTATTTCAAGTTTCCAATGAGTCAATGACAGAACATGTATTTTTTTTTATGAAATTCATCATTGACCAGATAATATCGGGTCAGGGTCATCCTTAGATAACGGAGTATAAGAAACTCGTTCAAAAAGCTGTACGATAAGCGTTTAAGTGTCTTCAAAGAACATTCCAAGAGACGTAACAAAGTTTTTTAAGTGTTTTCTAAGAGGCTATCAAAAGTTGTCTCAAAGTGGTCGACTAAGAGTCCTCCGAAAAACATTCCTTTCTCTGAACCCAATTCAATAATCGTTCAAACATAGTTGGAATGGTGTCCAAAATTTCTTAAAAGTCGTCCAAAATTATTCCGAAAGTCGTCAAAAAAAAAAAAAAAAAGGTTAAAAACTTGTTATAAAATCGCCCAAAACAGTAACTTGAATTCAGTCGATAAGTTGTCCAAAAATTGTTCGTAACAGTCACTTAAAACGTGTCCAAAGGCGGACCAACAGTTTTGGTAAAAGTGAAAAAATACAAAGAAAGGAACGTGTTTTGTGGCTTGAGGCGTTAATTGGGCTACTTTTAAAATTCCGCATTGTGTGGGAGGTCAGAATTAGACTCAGACATATTATAGAGAGTTGGGTGCCCGTGTTGGTTAATAACGCAGCGTTGCGTTAACCCCTAACCTATCTAAAATTTGATCATACGCATTTATCAGAGTGAGACAAAGAAAATAAAATAAAAGAGATTGAATTTTTTCGGAATGTGAACGTCAAAGGGTACTCGCCGCCTCCTTCGGGGTACAAAGTTGTTCTCTCTGAAACCAGCAAGCGAGCAAGTAAGAGCAAGCCTCTACTTTCCAACGACCCACGCGTACCTATATAGAGAGTAGAGGGAGAGGGAGAGGGAGAGGGAGGAAGAGGGAGAACGAAAAGGTGTGCGCGCGCTCGTTCGATCGATCAACGCGCGTTCCTCCGTCACTGTCAAATCTCGAAGTTGATGACGAGGCGTAAGGAAACCCGTGGGATTCGCCCAAATTGAGATTCTAACGTGAGGAACCAGCTCCTCTAAATTAAACGGCCAATTTTGATGTACGAAACGCGGTGAGAATCAACGATAACAAAAATTTGTCTCACTTCGTCCGTCCTGCAGATTCCATACAAGGACACCAACCTCGGTGCCAAATTTCGAGAAAATCCGTCTGGTAGCTCTCGAGATATTACGATTACAAAAATTAATCGATCTGCTTTTGTTTTTCGAACACGTTTTTTGACTGTTGAAATTATGTTTTGCAACACCATGCGAGTGGGTACTCAAAAATCTAGGAACACACTGTTTAAACGCATTGGAAATCGTGACGTAATCGAAAAGTGACGTCAGATAAATTTTCAGTCTAAACCCCCCCGAGTGGGTACTCAAAAATCTAGGAACACACTGTTTAAACGCATTGGGAATCGTGGCGTATTCGAAAAGTGTCGTCAGATCAATTTTCAGTCTAGACCCGCCCGAGTGGGTACTCAAAATTTTAGGAATCTGTCGTCTGAGAAATTTCGTAGTGGTTTTAGAAACGACAACCGTGAAGATACCGCAAATTCGGTAGTTGGTGCATTAAATTGTACGGTAACTAAACATAGTTAACAATCAGGGTATTCGGACTCCGTTTCCCTAGGGTGGGTTTGAGTAGTGCCTAAATTTACCGTGCGAATAGTCGTTCCCGTTCCCGTTCCCGTTCCCGTTGGGGTGGAAGATAACACGATTATAAACCCTAGCTTTACGTCTTCGCTTTGGCACCAGGGTCACCCCAGGCTCAGGGAATCCTAGCTTCAAGGAAGGCGGTGGCTGCGTTTGTACCAACGAAGGTAAACTAGAATTCTCAAGCGAAATCCCCTCTCCACCATCGCGAAGAAAGACGGTCGCCAGGGTCCTGGGCGTCCGGGTTTCCCCCGGGATAACCGAGGGCGACAGGACCCGGCGTTGCGTGGCGATGGTGATGATGGCGATGGTGGTCGGGGGTAACCAAGCCAAGAGTAAGGGTAAGGGTAAGGGTAAGGAAGGTACGCGTCGCGCGGTCGTGCCGTCAAACGAGTGGTTATGGGTAGAGGGTCGTAAACAGGGACAGTTACACCAAGAGGTTTCAACATTTTTCCTCAACCTTTTTTTTTTCATTATCGTTTTGCCAGCTAGAATATACCTACATAGTACATGACCTCTAAATCATTCGCGAATCTTTGCCGTTGAAACTTAGCCATTTTGTATTGTGACAAACGCAGAGGTTACGGGTTGGGGTTAGGGGGATCGCTTCGGATTCCATCTCTCGAGAGCTTTGACCTAGATGAAGACGACAAAGAAAAAAAAAAAGAAGAAATTGAATGGCATCCGTCCTACGACTTCCATTAACGTCGTTTGTTCTCCGTGTTCCTTTGTCTCTAAATCTGTATATCTGTTAGAGCTTCTGGTATTTCCAAAAGCGTGAAAGCTTCGGTCGTAAAGGGTAAGGCGAAAAGGCTTAGCTTCGCAATTTATTGATTTCGGGGTTAGGTTGTAGGTAGGTACGGCGGCAGCCAGTGTCTGGGGCTTTTGGCCTGGCAACCCGCGCTCCACTGGGGCGCGTCGCTCAGGTTTTCGGGGGTGATGAAAAGCTCCGCTGATTCACGTTTTTGACAAAACTACCCTCCACGTTTGGATCACGAGTCCAAGCAGAACTCATTCATATTTGGACAAATATTTCTGGTTTTTTTTTTTGTTTTTTTCCCCGCGGAAAAAATCTTTGAACAGAAATTTTCACTCCTCTCGCAAAAACCACCCACCGTCCTTGACGAAGCACACGCATGAATCCTCTGAGGCATAAGAAACAAGTTTTGTAAAGCTGACCAGTAGATCTCGAGCTAAGAAAGAGGGACCCTCCATCTCCACTCCAACTCCACTTCTTCCACTTCCACTTCCACTTCTACTCTCCACTCTTCCAAGTCGCGTTTATAACGTCCTCTTCGTCTTACACACACATACACACATAGTATGCATGCGTGTTCACAATGTGTGTTGAGTGTTATGTGTGTGTTTCCAAGGCAGGAATGCAGCTGACGCCATTTTGGATTCAAACGCGGACTCTGGAACTCTGTTACTCTGGGCCTTATTTCTCTCTCTCTCTTTCTTTGATGCTTATACCACCATCCATACTGGTCTCATCGAGCACCGGGGCCCCTGACCGTTTTCACGCACACACTGACAACCTCCTTCCACATGTATTACGGTGTTACCTTCTTTTCCCGCTATAAACTTACTCGCCTTGCCTTGCCTTGCCTCCTCGAGTACTCTCTTAGCACATGTGTACATGGTACGACCACACGTACACGTCAAGACACTCGGATAATCTCTGCCTACATCGTTGTTCAACAATAATCATCATCATCGACGGCTATTCGACTATGGCGAATGATCGTTGGTACGATCATAAGACGAGCGTCAAGATGTTCGAAAATTTCTTGAAACGAAGAAACTTCAGCTACTTTCCACATCTCGAATCGTCTTCGTCGTCTTTCGAAATTTGTATTTTGATATATTCCTATGGTATTCGCAAAATCTGGATCATGGGGAAAAAGACGACTCACTGCTAATTGCATTGAAAATGTCTACAATCTGAACAGCATGGTCATCAGAGTCTGCATCCACATGGTAGACGAGTTTGAAGTAGGTATGAAATTGCTGGAAGGATATGAACATCCCTCGCCTGGTGGTGGTGCGATTGAATAGACAGAGGTACCTACTGTACCTACCTTCTCTCTACCATTTACGTTTGTGTAGCTGCAGGGGTTCCCTGGGATTCCTGGTAATACCTACCAGGGTTTTGGTTTGGTTTGGTTCAAAGGATCGTTTTAAATGGTGCGCCGTCTCCCCCTCCTCGCTTTTGGGATTATCGTTTATTGGTGTACCCATGGGTGGTGGGTAGGGTGTTTTTTTTTTTCAGTAGCTATTGAACAGAAACGAGTGTGTGTGTGTGTATCCTCGTGATCTTGGCATGGTTCAAAATCTGGGTTTCCTTTTTCCTCCCTATTTGAAAATTTGAAAAGAGCGAATACAATCCGGACTTTAGGTGATGGCCTGTAGTAACCTCTGGAGGTTCTTTGGTCGGCTGGGATGTAGCGGAGTTTGAATCCGAGCCTGACTACTCTGGCTCGCTGGCTCTGAGGAGGCTCAGCCTGCGTAGTTACCCATAAAACCGGTTTCCCTCGATTCTCCTCTCGCGCGGTACACAGAGACCGTGGAGCTGGTACACTAACGGACTTCTAAGAGTCCCTCTTTCTCACTTTAAGATATTTCATATCCTTTTCTACAATGACGTGAACTACCATAGTCTGGTTTATGAAGTAGAGTCCAGTCTTCTAACGATGCAGTCAAATTTTGTCAAATATTGTACAACGTTATTAATACCGTTAGAAATTTTCAGGAAAAGGAGATCCAAAACATCCGAAACACTGTGCGAAATTTCGGCAAAATCGGTCCAGTAGTTCTCGAGATATTGCGATTACAAAAAACAAACGATCCGTTTTTGTTTTTTGAAAGACGTTAAATTCGACTTTTGAAAATTGTTCCTCAACACCAGTCGAGTGGGTACTCAAAAATCTAGGAGCACATGGTTCGAGCAATTTGGAGATCGTGACGTAATCGAAAAGTGACATCGAAGCAGTTTTTGATTTAGACCACTCGAGTGGGTACTCAAAAGTCTAAGAAACTACCGTTTAAACACAATGGGAATGAATACGTCGTTGAAAAATATAATGAAAATGAAAAATTGTTTGAAATTTAAATATAAAGTGTAATGAAACTCAATTTTCTTTATCGTTTATCGTTACCATCGTCGAGTCGATTCTGCGAAGAAAGTTTTTCGTAACCCCTGGCAACTTTGATGCAATTAATTATAACCTTCTATTCCGAGGGTTGGGGTAGAAGACTGGAGGGGAATGAAAGGTGGACGGAAGGACGGAAGGAAGGAAGGTACAGGAGAGCGGCATAAGGGATGGGTGGTAGAAAATATAAATTACACAATTTCAAGTACAACAACCGAGTTAATTTATATATGTATATACCCATATATACCCCCTATACTATATGTATAGCAACGTGTTCGCGGATATAAATCAATGGTGGCTGCTGTTTCTGCTTGCTCTGCAAGTGAATTACAAGATATTCTCTCCAAAGCCACTTTAAATAGGTAAAAAAAAAGGTTATTCGTCAACTTCCAGGATCATATCATTTCTTGTCTTCTCGATTATTTTTCTATATTCAATTGTTGTATGTATTTTATCCAATTTTTCTCAATACTTTTACCTGTCATTTTTTCATCCCCGAATATACATATCAGAGTAAACAATAATAAAAAGTCATGAAAATGGTCAAATAAAATGATAAACGAAAAAAGAAAAAAACCTCAAGACGAAAACTGATATTCGAGTCTCCGAGGCCCCTTGGGGTGGTTGGGGGAGGTCCTGCAGTTGGTATTAGGAAACTAGCAGAAATAGGAAAAGCAGCATCAGCCCATACAACGGTGGCAGCAAGGGATGTGTCAAAATGATTACAAAGGCTATATGGCGTGGCAGGGAACGATAAGGGTCTTACATAGTCGCTCCGAAAGAGATAGAGAGAGAAAGAGAGACAGGATGAAGAATATAGAGAAGAAAGAGAATGAAATGGATGGGGTAGGTGGTAGAGTCACGTAAAGCCCGACTGACAGTTATGACCATCAAGGAGCTGACATGCGTATTAAGCAAAGCGTCCCCTAGCACCGCTTTTCGAATCCCATTCCCCCGGGTTCCTCGGTTCCTTGGTTCCCTAGTTCGGTGGTTCGTTGGGGTTCCCCGGTCGTTTTATCCAACCCAACCCAACTTCAACCCCGGCGTTTACGCGAAACACTCGTTGCACTATCTGCAGTGGATAATATAAGAGCAGCTTGAATGAAGATGAGAAAAGTAAATTGTTATTTACTCGCGAAAGTGTAGTATAAAAAACGAGGAGAAAAAAAAAATAATTATATGAAAACATGATTCGTCAAGTTTTATTCGATTCGTTTGAGTACCTATCGACGTATTTCGAAATTCAAATACATGAGAATATATATATAAGAAAATGATTTTCAAGACTGATAAAAGATTGAAGGTATGTACATGAATAAAATCATTATATATCAATATTCTTGATCGAATCATATATAAAACAAAATTCAAATTTCATGTTTTCATAATCTAACAAAATATCAGAAGAAAAAGAACAGAATGATAAATAATACAAAGAAAAGGGTCAGGACCTAATGATGAGAATCAAACTTCGAACTTTCAAAGCGAGATGAATAGCCGGCTATATAAGCTCGCCAAAGTCTGTTAATAGTTGGTGGGGGGGGTTGGTTCATTATTCAAAGAAAATGAAGCAAGTTGAAAAAAAATAATAATTATAGTACTAAAACGTTCATATGCGTGAACTAAAGTATATAAAAAGAACATTTGCGGTGTATATATATAATACTGGAGTGTCAAGGTCGTTCATTTGCAGTCGTTTGACGTCTGAAGAAAGTCTCATTTTAATATCTCTTCTCTTCTATATGTATAATATGAATAAATATATATATATATCTATACATACCAGTGGGTATAGGGTACGGTTAAGTATATAATGAGGTAGAAGAAAAAGATGTCGGTATACGGTAATGAAGATATATTAAATAATAAGAAAAAAAAAAAAAGTTCTAGAATGAAAAACATAAGAAAGATAGAAGAAGAATAAGTAAAAAAATAAAAAAGAAGAATAATGTCCCCCCTCGGGGGATCTACATGGAAATGCAAAGAAGAGAAAGAGAAAGAGAATTGAACCCTTTTAAAACTTCGTATGTATTTATTTATTTAATACCACAAACCATTTTTCCTTTATAAAATATATACAGGTGTCACACACGTTATTATCATGTACCAAGAAGCTATTTTATATATTGGGCTTCTATCTTCATATGCAAACTATATACATATATATATATATATGTATATATGTATATATTTATGTCTTTTAAAAACTCATATATCAAGGCAGTGGATAAATTTTTACCTGTATATACTGCACTTCGTCACAGTATTTCATATACCCTCCTCACTCAAACAATGATAATTATATCAATATATATATACTATATACTACATATACATAGTGATTTGGTGATTTTTGCTACAAGCCATATCGCAATCTATTCAACGACTTCATAGATTTGTTCTAGACGATAAAAAATATTTAAAAAAAAAAAATCAAATAAACTGTACATACTTTCTATATGTATATCGGGCCTATATCGACTCTGTACGATAACAGTTTTCGTATTCGTACCGCATCGTATTCATAAGGCACCTGTTCGCTCCCCCATTCAAGTAAAAGCACCGCACTACTATGTGTGTGGCGTAAAAACGTTTTGTTGGAGAAGAAACAATTGACACGTATCAAAGAGAAAGAGGAGAAGAAAATAAAAAATCATGGTGGTAGTTGGCTCGTGTTCCAAAACTCGTGATCAGAATATTAAATCATTATAGTCACGCGCGTATATATATACATATATATATATATACACATATATATATCCAGGATGATCGGAAAGAACGAGACAGAGAGAGAGAAGCTTTAAGAACAAAAAACAAGAAAAAAAAACTACCCTTTGTGTCTATCAAACAAATCAACCATAGATGAACAAAAACCACTTATATACATACATATATATATATTACATATTCAAATTTCAAAGCCAGGAAGTGATGACGAGGAAAAAAAAAACGAAAAAACCCTCATTACGTATTCAAAACGTCTCATCATTTTTATGTTTCACGTAAACCGACCCCCCCCCCCTCTATTCTCGTGTATAGAGATATACACGAACCCTTCTACATTTTTTTTTTTTAGTTTTTCATTTCTTTTTTTCAGTGTATAATAGCCCCTACCTCAACGATATATCAATCATGTATGACATAATCGCGTCGTTATACTGTGTGGTTTTCGATTTTTACAGCCTGCACGCATATTATACCTGATACGCGTTATCGTGAAGAAAAATTAAAATTTAGACATTGAATTTTGAATGAAATGAAAAAAAGACAAAGAAAATCCTCACACTTTTCAAATTTATAGATCAATTCTTTCAATTTTCCGTTTTCTCTTTGTCTACTTTGAAAAAAAAAGCGGGTTTGGGCTGACTATGAGCCAGCCTTCGAACTTCCCGTTATTTATTTTATTCTCAGCTATTTTGAAATTTGTAAATCTGACCTCAGATTCTTGATCAGCGGTTCAAAAAACCTTCGAGTACAAATTTCCGTAAGATTTCGAACGTTTTTAGTATTTTTCCCAGCAAATCGGACTCGCCATTTTGAATTTCGCTAATCTGACTTCAGATTCGTGATCAGTGACCCAAAAAACCTACGAGTACCAAGTTTCATCCAGATCCAAATGTTTTTAGTTTTTTTGCAGCATATCGAATACGCCAAATGAAAATTTTGCAAAACTGACTTCAGATTCGTGATCAGCGATCAAAAAAACCATATGGTACCAAATTTCATTGAAATCCGTTGATTCGTTCTCAAGTTATCGTCATTTTTGTTGCGTTTTTTAGAATTTTGTTATTTGAATAGTTCAAAAAGTACTAGTCCGATCGCAGCCAAAATCTAATCAGTTCTAAGTTAAGAAAAGTCCCGTCGATTGAGCCCAAGTTGATCGAAATCCGACCACGCGTTCTCGAGATATCGCGCGGACAAAAATGTGGTCACGCACATACACACACACACACACACACATAGTCGGAGGTGATTCTTTGGACCTCGAAACGTGAAGATTTAGTAAAAACTCAACTTTTCATTTTCGGGGTGATCACAATAACTTCCTTTTTTCTCTGAAAACAGAGAAACGGGAAGTTAAAAAACTTCAAGTTATCTCTAGTTTCTATAAAAAACAAGCGGGATTGGGCTGACTATGAGCCAGCCTTCGAACTTCCCGTTATCTATTTTGTTCTCAGCTATTTTGAAATTTGTAAATCTGACCTCAGATTCTTGATCAGCGGTTCAAAAAACCTTCGAGTACAAATTTCCGTAAGATTTCGAATGTTTTTAGTATTTTTCCCAGCAAATCAGACTCGCCATTCTGAATTTCGCTAATCTGACTTCAGATTCGTGATCAGTGACCCAAAAAACCTACGAGTACCAAGTTTCATCCAAATCCAAATGTTTTTAGTTTTTTGCAGCATATCGAATACGCCAAATGAAAATTTTGCAAAACTGACTTCAGATTCGTGATCAGCGATAAAAAAAACCATATGGTACCAAATTTCATTGAAATCCGTTGATTCGTTCTCAAGATATCGTCATTTTTGTTGCGTTTTTTAGAATTTTGTTATTTGAATAGTTCAAAAAGTACTGATCCGATCGAAGCCAAAATCTAATCGGTTCTAAGTTAAGAAAAGCCCCGTCGATTGAGCCCAAGTTGATCGAAATCCGACCACGCGTTCTCGAGATATCGCGCGGACAAAAATGTGGTCACATACACACACACATACACACACACACACATACACACACACATACACACACACATACACACACACATACACACACACATACACACACACATACACACACACACACACCCAGACGTCAAACTGAAAATAGTCGGAGGTGATTCTTTGGACCTCGAAGCGTGAAGATTTAGTGAAAACTCAAATTTTCATTTTCGGGGTGATCACAATAACTTGCTTTTTTCTCTGAAAACAGCGAAACGGGAAGTTAAAAAAATAAACTCTTTCTTTCAAAGGGAATATACTGACGAGTTTCAGATAATGAGGTTCCTTTGTTTCGAATTGCGCTAATCTGACTTGATATTCTTGTGTTCAGCAACCCAAAAAGCTTCCGGGAATCAATTTTCTTGGAGTTTTTTTTTGGAGTAAAAAAGTCACTTTTCTCACTCATTTTGTCGCTACCAGCCATGATATAAGATAAAGTGAAAACAAAGGAACGGTAATAATAAGTTCTTGATCAATCGTTGATATTTAGAGTATCTAATTGTAAAACGACGGACTTTGACAGGGGAATGACAGAGACAGAGACAGAGAGTGTGTGATATACGGTAGAGACTGAGAGGCACAAATGATTTGTGACGATCGTGTCGAGATAGTCCCGTGATATACACATAGATCTACTATACTTCTGCCGATAAGCGATCTTCGTTCTGGGAACATTGACGCGTGCTTCACACGCGGAGGCTGGTCCATGCACCGTGTCAAACGCGTATCTGATGTGAATTATGACACCTCGGTTCTTTCAACGAGTATAGGACGACTCTGGTTGCATCTCTTCATTTCTCAAGTTCTGTGACCGCATTCGCACTGGCGTCTTGAGCGAAAAAAAAGACGTTGATGATAACGTTATTCGTCTATATCTGTAAAGGAACAAGTGGCATCAACTCCCAGCCCAAACCCCTTGGACCTAGAAACTTGAAATTTGGGCAACGTGTTCCCTTCCCTTCGTAAACACCCACTGAGAAGCGATTTTTCGAAATTCGCCCCACAAGGAGAATAAAAGGGGTAAAACATGTTTTCGCGGATTTACGGATATCTCCTCGGCCCGGTGAGATATCGACTTCGTTTTGGCTTCAAATTATTGCTCATTCAAATACCTAGAAAGTAGTTTAAGCGTTTTTTGAAATTCGACTCCTAAGGGAATGAAAATGTGTGAAACCAGTTTTTGAGGCGCGTAGCGCCGACCGGGGTGGGCGCGCGAAGCGCGCAGGGGCGGAGTCCCTAGTAGTTTATACAATTTTTATCACTTTTACTATATACACTGTTTATTATTTCAACTGTCTTGAAATCGAATATAGGTTAATTCACGAGATTAACTAATTATTTTAATAAACAATAAAAGTAAGATAAATGAATAACAATAAATTTCTACATTTTTGTTCCTGAACAAAGAAAAAAAATTATCATCATTCAATTAGAAGATGGGAAAATTGAACTGAAAAAAAAAAAAAAAACATTGATTACAATTTTTGATCAGCATATTGGATCTGCTATGACAAAGTTTGTGAATCGGACTTGAGATTCGTGATCAGAGACCGAAAAAACTTTCCAATATCAATTTTCATCCAAATCCGGTTTCTCGTTCTCTCGATTTATCGTCTAATAAAAAATTAACATAACCTCAAAACGTTGACATCTGGTGAAAACTAAACTATTTTTTTTTTTTTTTTCTAAGAACAGAAAAAACCGGAAGATTTTATTTATTTATTTTATTTTATTTTGTTTTTTAAGAAAAGAAGATTTTTATAATGACGTCAGTGCAGTGAGAAATCAATAGTATATTCAATATCTAATCCTCAAAAATTGTTCACATAGTCCCTGCACTAATATCCTGACCATCTACCATCATCAATACTTCGAATAGGTGTGAAAAGGTTTAGAATTTTCGATTCTTTTCTATATCCATTCATCATAGTCTAGAGAAAAGTTGTGAAAGACTGTAGGAACCGAACCCAGATAAACCTAACCTAAGCTGACCCAATATTACCTAACGTTACCCTCAAATACCTGAGAAAGTCTCTCTTTCACATTTATCTTCTTCTTTTTTTTCTCTCTCTCCTCCTTCTGTGCAGTATTTTCAGAATTTTGACCATCGTCGACTACTATATATAGAACTTCCGAATGAGACGTTCTGGATTCTTCCAACATCTGTTCTATGTTCAAATTTAGGTATTTTATGGACTCTAATGCAACGTATGTATAAAACGTTTTATATATAGAAAAATGTTTATAATTTGTAACTGGATTTTTTTGATTTTTTTTTTCATTATCACCTAATGCTGGCTGCTCCTTTTTTTTTGGTATGTTGGGACTGTTTCAACATCTTTTCGGTTGCAGGAAGACATAAATCAATTCCTGTATATGTGATGTAGTACATATGTACGTGTATATACTGCGAAAGGAAGGAAGAGAAATATCTAGATGCTAAATTCTTTCAAGATTTCTCTTTTCAACGCATTTTTTTCTACACTTCCGTCTTAATTCTGACTAAATCCGATTTCCTTTTTCTCTCTCTTTCATTTATTAGGTACTGCTTAATATATAGAGACTTGATGACTTTTGGGAACGTGGGAATAGAACGCAAAAATTATCTGGTCATTAACGCGTGTCAACTGTTGAAAAAAACGCCCTAGTGTGAAAAAGTAAAATGGACAAGCGTCACGAAAGACAAAAAAAACCGACTTCAAAACCAAACTACTGAACCGATTTCAATGAAATTTATATGGGACCAATCTGAAAGTATACCCTTTCGGATAAAAGAAGAATTTTCCAAATCGGTTGATAAATGACGGAGTTATGAGGTAACAAACATAAAAAAAAACAATATAGCCGAATTGAGAACCTCCTCCTTTTTTGAAGTCTGTTAGAAAAGGGCTAATTTCACTTTCCGCACTGCTTGAAAATGATTTAACTTTACGCACGCTTCGAAAATCACAACTTCCAAACTAGTGTTAAAATATAAAAACGAAATTTTCCAAAATCGTAGACGATTACATCAAGGATATAATAACGTTTTTTCTTTCTTTTTTCAAAATCGTTTATGCATAGATTTTCTAGATAATCTTTGATCCTTGATTATTCACCGTTGATTATGACATGATGACCCAGCTGTTCATCTATCCGTGCATTTTCATAAACAGAGAACTGCACGGACAGAGGGAAAGAGAGGAAGGAGAAAAATTGTGGTTTGAACAGAATTTTAGAAGTAGTATATGAACGAGAGAAAAAGAGGCGAAAATTATAGGATAGAAAAGAGAAAGATAGTGAGACGAGATATGAGCCCGAGACCACGGAAGAATTATTAAAGCACAGTCATTAAAATGTACACGGTAAGCTGCATCTTCGGAAAGTAACGGCGCGGATGAAAATTGTAATGAAAAAAAAAAAAAAAAAACACCTAGAAAGAAAAATAATGACGGTAATGACAATAGTAATGACCGAGTTAATTCTGGTTTCCCTCTTAATTGTTATTTCAAACTTTGTTCTATAGTTGTTTGATGTATTGTGACGTTATCATATCACCGTACTCGGCACTAGATTCTCTAGATTCTCTGACTTGACTATATATATACATAATATTTGTCTTCGATTCTAAAGTCGTTGTTTGGATGATTAATGAATAAACTAAACTTTGTTATAGACTGTGAAATACATGCGGTCTGTCAACACATTAATTAGCCGTTTGCTTGCTTGCTATCACGTGAGCTTATCCCATTTCTTATCCCACATATATATATACATATATATACTAATATAGACCTAGAAGAGCAAAAAAGAAGCAGCTTACAATTTTTATATATACACTGACGATGATAATTGGAGAATAACACGAACCAACAAGAACTGAACAGAAAGTTGATATCGATCGCATCTCAGAGTAAGAACATATTTTGCGAGGCGCGCTGATGAGATTTTTCAATTATTCAATAATCAATTATTTCAGAAGCTCAAAAGGCAAGACATAAATTAGCCAACACAGAGTATAGAGTGAAGGCTTGATAATTACCAGATCGGAGCTTGTTTGCAAGGCGCGCTACTAGTATCTCAACCTGCGAGGCGCGCTAGTAATATCATAGCTCGTGTAGCTCGCCGGTAAGATCTTGGCTCGTGAGGTGTTTTATCAAGATATCAACTTGCGAGGCGCGCTACTGAAAATAAAATTTCAAATTGCGAGGCGTGCTTTTAAAAATAGGATCTTCACTTGCGAAGCGCGCTAGTAATATCATAGCTCGTGAGGTGTTTTATTAAGATCTCAACTTGCGGGGCGCGCTGAAAAGATTTTGACTTGCGAGGCGCGCTAGTAAGTATTCATCTCACGCGTTACATTCCAACTAAAGAAAACCTGCGTCGGTTAGTTTTTCTGGTGTTTTATTGAGATCTCAACTTGCGGGGCGCGCTGAAAAGATTTTGACTTGCGAGGCGCGCTAGTAAGTATTCATCTCACGCGTTACATTCCAACTAAAGAAAACCTGCTTCGCTTAGTTTTTCTGGTGTTTTATTAAGATCTCAACTTGCGAGGCGCGCTGAAAAGATTTTGACTTGCGAGGCGCGCTAGTAAGTATTCATCTCACGCGTTACATTCCAACCAAAGAAAACCTGCGTCGGTTAGTTTTTCTGGTGTTTTATTGAGATCTCAACTTGCGGGGCGCGCTGAAAAGATTTTGACTTGCGAGGCGCGCTAGTAGGTATTCATCTCACGCGTTACATTCCAACTAAAGAAAACCTGCGTCGGTTAGTTTTTCTGGTGTTTTATTGAGATCTCAACTTGCGGGGCGCGCTGAAAAGATTTTGATTTGCGAGGCGCGCTAGTAAGTATTCATCTCACGCGTTACATTCCAACCAAAGAAAACCTGCGTCGGTTAGTTTTTCTGGTGTTTTATTGAGATCTCAACTTGCGGGGCGCGCTGAAAAGATTTTGACTTGCGAGGCGCGCTAGTAGGTATTCATCTCACGCGTTACATTCCAACTAAAGAAAACCTGCGTCGGTTAGTTTTTCTGGTGTTTTATTGAGATCTCAACTTGCGGGGCGCGCTGAAAAGATTTTGACTTGCGAGGCGCGCTAGTAAGTATTCATCTCACGCGTTACATTCCAACCAAAGAAAACCTGCGTCGGTTAGTTTTTCTGGTGTTTTATTAAGATCTCAACTTGCGAGGCGCGCTGAAAAGATTTTGACTTGCGAGGCGCGCTAGTAAGTATTCATCTCACGCGTTACATTCCAACTAAAGAAAACCTGCGTCGGTTAGTTTTTCTGGTGTTTTATTGAGATCTCAACTTGCGGGGCGCGCTGAAAAGATTTTGACTTGCGAGGCGCGCTAGTAAGTATTCATCTCACGCGTTACATTCCAACCAAAGAAAACCTGCGTCGGTTAGTTTTTCTGGTGTTTTATTGAGATCTCAACTTGCGGGGCGCGCTGAAAAGATTTTGACTTGCGAGGCGCGCTAGTAAGTATTCATCTCACGCGTTACATTCCAACCAAAGAAAACCTGCGTTGGTTAGTTTTTCTGGTGTTTTATTGAGATCTCAACTTGCGGGACGCGCTGAAAAGATTTTGACTTGCGAGGCGCGCTAGTAAGTATTCATCTCACGCGTTACATTCCAACCAAAGAAAACCTGCGTCGGTTAGTTTTTCTGGTGTTTTATTGAGATCTCAACTTGCGGGGCGCGCTGAAAAGATTTTGACTTGCGAGGCGCGCTAGTGAGTATTCATCTCACGCGTTATATTCCAACTAAAGAAAACCTGCGTCAGTTAGTTAGATCATTCATTACTAACTATTCACTCGTTCGTTTGTTTTTCCATATGAATGTTGAGTATGTTGAAGTAAAAGAAAATGTGCACTTGCATTCGCATCCGAAAGTGAATCAAGCGAGGAGTTAATGGATCGGTGAAAAAAAAAAAAAAAACTGGTGCACCGAAGCGAAGAGAGAATAAATTAAACCCGCAACCACGAAATCAAGCGCAACTAAATCTTCCTCCTCCCTTTAAGGCACATACTTATATAAATGTATTCGATAGATGCTTTCTCATCACTGTATTCTTGATGAATAAGAAAAAAATTTGAGAGTATCATAAAATATAATTATTGTAATGTCGGATGTCAATTTGACAAACGTCAATTAAATAAACGAAAACAATAAGTCAATTAATTGTTGAATAAGAGAATTAAATCTAAGGGTAGATAATGGAAAATGGAAAATCTGTCGGTTAACAAGAGACTCGACGATAACTGCGAGGCATTGTCATTATCAGTTGTGTGTAATATAATGGGAAAATGGTTTATCCATTCTCTCCATCTCTCTTGTCTCGAGGAGGTAATTTATACGTTATATACACAGTCACATAGGTGTAGGGTAGGCCTATTACCTTCTCTGTCACTGACGGACAATGCCAACTAATTAATAACAAAATTGTTGGTATAGTTACGGTACGATCATGGTGTCTAGATTCTAGAAACTAGTCATAATATCATTTCCTCGTGTTCGCACATCTCGTGAACTTTAAAGTTCATGCAATGTCGATATAATTGCAAGCAGTGCCTATTTTCCAAATTATTTTCTTACAATCTCTTCCAACTGACGTTGGTATGACGCGCAGCTGGTTCGCAAAGTCTAAATTGCAATAAGCGAGGTTCAATGATACAGTCCAACCTCACCTATTTCATTTTACACTGATCATCGTTACAAAGAATTCTTAGCTCAAATTGCAATAGGCGAGTTCGAATTGTATCGTCGAACCTCGTTTATTGCAATTTGAGCCAAAAATTCGATGTAACGTCGCAGAATTCCTGGGGTAATTACAAAAAAAACTACGGTATCGCGTTTTTTCATAATTATATATTTTACCAAACATCTTGACAACTTATATGATTTTGTTCACTCTGCTGTCTATCATACACCCACTTATTCTAACCTTTTTCTATTTACGTTGTGTGTCATTTTGTTCCTTATATACTTAAAATGATGTTTGCAGGTTTCTTACGTCTCCATTGTTTAAATAATTTAAATAATTGACTATTCATATAATTATCCACGTGTGTGTGTGTATGCTTCTTAATTGTGGGAAACGATTCTTCGTCATTTTACTTTCTTGTTACTGCTTTTTTTTTGTTTTTGTTTTGAGAATATATCAGGTATGTAGAGAGTATCTCGAAAGTGAATGAATGAATACAAAGAGAAATAGTGGAGGTGGGGAGGGGAGGGGGGGAATGGTTGGTTTTTTGTCAGAAGGAAGGGATAATTGACACGTGAGCCAAAATCAATAAATAACTCAACGAACCGCATCGGGATGCGCGGAGTGAGGTCGATTTTAAGAGAGAAACTGAACGTACGAACGTACGAACGTACGAACCGAGGAGAAACGTAGGAATTCTAACGAGGAAGCTTAATTTATGACTGTCACATCAATTAAGACGTGTACATATGCGTTTGTGTGTGTGTGTGTGTACTTATTTATCCTCGCTTTTACACATACATGCATCAGAAGAAGCTTGCATAATATGGAATACCCACACATTCACAAACACACACACACACACACACAGAAGGTTTTAGTATTTTAGTATATAGTGGAACCTCGGTTATCCGAATCAAATTCGGACCTAATCTAGTTCGGATAACCGAAATACAATTTATTCCTGAATGAATGGAACATGAATTCGAATAGATGTAATATACATATATACACTATGAATCGACGGCTGATGATAACAACATCGTAGTTCAAAATTTTGTTCAACAATATCGTAGTTCAGAGTTTTTAATGAACTTCGATATTGTCAAAAAATTTCTTTCAAAAATATCGTTGTCGAAACAAATGTTGAACTACGATGTTTTTTGGTATAAGATATCGAGATACGATGTTGTTGAAGTGAATAGCGAAGTAGGATATTTTTCATGTATATAAATACTGAAATATGATGTTATTGAAATCAATTTTGAATTACGACGTTTTTCGTAAAAAAAAATCTCGAGATACGACGTTGTTGAAATAAATTCTGAACTACGATGTTTTTGGCGTCAAAAATATCGAGATACGATGTTGTTGAAATAAATTATGAACTACGACGTTTTGTAAGCAAATTCTGAACTGCGATATTTTTCAAATCGAATCCTGAATTGCAATCTTTTTGGAGAAACTACTAAGATACATACTTTCTTTTTTTTATTAGTTGAAATAAATTCTGAACTACGATGTTTTTGGCGTCCAAAATCTCGAGATACGATGTTGTTGAAATAAATTATGAACTATGATGTTTTGTAAGCAAATTCTGAACTGCGATATTTTTCAAATCGAATCCTGAATTGCGATCTTTTTGGAGAAACTACTAAGGTACATACTTTCTTTTTTTTTATTATACATATATGGTTTTTCTTATTCTCGGATATTTCTTCGATTTAGATAATATATTGTTAGAAAGGGAAGCAAAAAAAAAAAAAAAACGTTTCTTTTAATTAATCAACTAAAAACAGCCTACAATCCATGTATTTTCTGTTTGTTTCTTCATGCCTAGTATTTTTGGTTCAAATTTCAAATTGATATTATACTTTTTCGAGATACTTTTTATTCGGACGCTTCGATCTTCTTTTCATCGTTATTCATCGAATCTTCATTGATCAGTGCTTTAATTTTTTTTTTTTTTCGTTCTACTCAAAATATATGAATATTCCATGATCCCTAGTCTGAATGAAATTTTGGGTCGGTTCGGTGTGCGATATAATCGAACATGATGAACTGCAGCTGGTGCCTGGGTTAATTACAGGTTTTTTTCGGTTATTACAGGTTAGCTAATAATGCGACGATAATAACGACTATATAGAATATTATAATAATAATATTTGATTACAGTTATTTCAAAACTAATTTTCTTATATCATATAAAAAAAAAAAAAAACTTTTTCTCCCTCGAAACGGTTTTTTTTTTACTCGTCTTTTCTCATGAATCGTGTAGTGGAAAAAAATCTATTCCGACAGTCTAAAAAAAAAAAAAAAACTTTTGTCAGTTTTTCGTTTTTTTCTCCTTCTTTCTTTGTTGTATGAAATTTCGAAAGTGTTTTTTGAACCCTTATTAATAATTAATTTCAATCTATTTTAACCTACACAGATATAACAATACAATTTCCAATATATCCGTGCCACCTGCAACTACGCGGCAACTGCAACAACGAGACGGGGGAAGGGGGGTGGGTTGGCTTACGGGTCTATCTATACCTATAATATACCTGTGCAACATCCCACATACATACATACATACACATATACATATATATGTATATATATTATATGTACATGTATGCGAATACATAGCTGCGCTCGCATCTATCAAAGCTTTGAGAATTTATTAGCCCGAGGTTAATTTATATTCATTCCACAGGCATATATATATATATTCTATATACATCGATATCTACATCTATATCTATATGATCTATGTGAACACGTGCGTTATCCATACATATTACATATTATGTATGTATCTAATATGGTATACCAATCACGTGTCTCCACGGTGCAGTTTTACAATGGGTACTTGTTATATTATATACCAGACGTTAAGTATTTTATGTATTTAAAATTATATATTATGTGACAATTTATATTTTTCTAGGTGGATAAACAATTTTCCAAAAAAAAAAAGGAACAAATATTTGAGCAGAAATGATACAGCATTGTATAATATGTTGGATGCATGAAGGCGCAGTAAGAAGAAGAAGAATAAGAAGAAGAAGAAGAAAAGAAGCAGACAATGAAGGAGAAGCAGAAAAAGAAGAAGAAGAAGAAAAAGAAGAAGCAGACGAAGAAGAAGATGAAGCAGAAAAAGAAGAAGAAGCAGAAGAAGAAGTAGTAGCAGAAGAAGAAGCAGTAGCAGAAGAAGAAGAAGAAGAAGCAGAACAAGAAGAAGAAGCATAGAAGAGAAAGAAAAAGCAGAAGAAAAAGGCGAAGTTTGAGAAGAAGCAGAAGCAGAAAAAGCAGAAGGAGAAGAAGCAGAAGCAGAATAAGAAGAAGCGGAATACGACGGTGGTGTATCGAGGTAATAAGAAACACAAACAAAATACACCTTACTTTTCGCACATTTCGTACAATTTGCTTCCTCCCTGTTTTTTTTTTTCTTCTTCTTCTACTCCTTCATCGACATCGACAATATCTATCTATATATATATATATATTTATATATATACAGGTATATATTGCGTACCCCATAATACAGAACACGGTCTACGTACGGTTGAAGGTAGTAGTAGTAGAATAAGACAATAAACAGCGACTATATTTTCCGCCTTCACAAATCACTCGGGAACAGAGAAAATATGGTGCCTATATCACACATTCGCCCGCCCGCGCCCTCCCACGTAATAGCTATGGTACGAGCTAAACCTAAACCTACTGGAAGCTGGCTGCTGCTTTCCACAAGAGGAACGACGCGAACGCAAGAAATATATGAGGGAAAAACTGAACAAAAACAGAGAACAAAAAAAAAAAAAGAAAGAAAAATAGACGACTGCAGCGTCTGTTATAAAAGCAATTAACAAATATTCTCAACAGTGCTGAAGCTCTTCGATGTAACGTTCATTATACATAATATATGCGTCACTAATACATAATATTAATACAATATGTCGTCTTTTTTGTTTTATTCTTCTCCATCTCATTCGTCCTCAATTCTCATTTCGTTTTAATTGGCATTTTTTACAGTCGGAACCTCAGGCACTGAACATCAGTGAAAGAAAGATCCAAGGCACTGTGCGTGTGATTGACTGTAGTTCAAAGAAGCAGCGTTGCTATAGCACATGAATTTTTTCTCCTTTAATAGAATTGGGCGCGTAGCCACCATCTTTGTACCATTTTCGTTCGAAATATGTGTTTAATAACTGTTTTCCAATCATCATACATGAATCATGATAAATTCTTCAAAGCAACCTCGTTAAGAGCAATGAAACGAAAGAAAAAAAAAACAAAAAAAAAACTACAAACTACATTTGTTCTTAACGACTTGGAATATGTGCAATTTCAGATTGACAGCAGTCTGAAAAAATGTGAAAGAAAGAAAAACAAAGATATAGTCGTGAGTGAATAGTGTCTCCTAGTATTGAAAGTCGAGCCTCTGATTGAGTTCGGTGTCAAAGGATGCGCGTCTGTGTGTGATTCGTTAGATGAGTTCGTTCTTTTTTTTTCCTATAGAAATGTGCAAGCTAGCCAGACGTGGGTTACCGATAAGAAGAAGAAGAAGAAGAAGACAGACCTAGCTCAGAATTTTTGTTAGAGAACTAAAACCTCTGAAGAACCGCATCAGCGGGGCTAGCTAAATCTGTTTTATCCAGGACAATTGTGTTTTCATGAACAAAAGAAGGATGGAGGCCATCTTGAGGTATAACCTCAAACCTTAACCTAGTCGTTCAGACACCTCTGTGTGTTTTTTCTTCTTCTTCTATCTTCTTCTTTCCTCTTTATTCTATTCTCTTCATCGATTAGAAAATGTCTTTGACTTTTTTTTTTTGTCTTTTCAATCTCAAAATTTCTTCTTTTTCTGTCGACACATACAAATTTCACGATAGTTATGATCTAAAATCTCTTATCTGCCCTCAATTTCCACTGTATACCTATAATCACCGTGGTAACGATTTCACATATTTTTCAAGGGTCGAGGGGGTTTCGACTAGATACAGGAAAACCACCCCACCACCACCCCTAAAGTAAGGGATACGCGACGAATTTCTGCTGACCCTTGTTCTATAGCTACTGAAACCCCCGAATTACAGAGTCTAACCGCGTGCAACCAAAGAGTTTCACGATAAGAGAATAAAGTGAGATAAAAAATACAGAGAGAAGTATTTTGAACTAGCAAAAGTTTCCTCCCCCCCTTCTTCTCCCTAAGTTCTTCTGAACTTTATCAAACTGTTACAGTTACCCTGTACCCGCACATAATGTTATCTATAACTATCTCCATACCGCCACGCGCGCCACAGTCAAATTCACATTTAGAGAGTCAGAGTCTGAAAACTTTTGTTCTGAGGGTGGTTAGAGTTAGTACATTGTGTATCAAGGGCGCAAAAAACTATTTTTCGAGTGTGAAATTTGCAGTACGAACCGCGGAGGCAAGTGTACTGCAATCACACTCGCCAAAATAACCTTGCGCCCGTGTTGCACACGATTTTTTTCTCAACACCTGGTCTGCAAAAATGCCTCTTTTCAGACCGAGTGAGCGGGCACAAAACGGAACTTTGCGCCCGAGGGCAGGAAAAGATCTGTTTTCCGCCGGCTCAAGAGGTATGAAAAGTGGCATTTTGCGACCGGGCGTGAGAAATTAGTATATTATGCTACAAGGGAGAAAAGAGCGCGATTTTAGCCGAGTACGAGGTTTGCTGCCCGAGGCACGAGCGAAGCGAGTGCAGCGAGGGCAGCACGAAGACGAGGTGAAAATTGCGCTCCTCCCGTGTGGCATATGCTATTTTTCACCCGACTTCGATAAAATGACCTTATTGCGTCGCTGTAACGCGAGTGGAAAGTAGGTAGTCAATTTTTGACCATAAGGAAGAGAAGTGATTAACCGGGGAGAAAAGTAAATTGCCGGGCAAAAAAAGTCCACTTTTTTGCCCGGCAATCGACTTTTCTTCCCTCTGGCCCAAAATTAACGACTTTCCTCCCTCCCCCCGAATTTTCTTTATTATACTTCTAAAAAAACGTGACTGACAACTGAATGAACTTGAATGAAAAAAAAAAAAAATCATTTTTTTCAATTTGAAAATCGAGGACACAGAACACAATTATAGAATAATTGTATTTTTCATTAGAAAAGAAAAAAAAAATGAGAAGAAGATAGAGAGAGAAAGAGAAAGAATAAGAGGGGAAGAAAATGAATGTGACCTAAGACCTATTGGGAGAGAAGAAGCACTTGTACAGCATCCCTTATGAGATGAATCTAGATGAGATGAAGTGAATAGAGGGGGTGAGTCGAGGAAGAAGAAGAGGGTTGCCTTCAAGCGAGTAAGTGACTCCCCCCCCCCACTCCTTGAAGGAGAAAAAGGGAAGAAAGGAAGGAAGGAAAGAAGGAGAAAAGAACAAGTCTATCGGAAAACGTAAACGGGAATGCAACTCAGCAGATCTTTAGGTCGTGACAATAAACCAACCAACCAATCCTCTCGCTCCTTTTACTCTTAGCCCCCCTCTGACCCTGTCTCATAGTCACGTCCTACATATACATATATATATATATATAGCATATATATATATATATATATATGTATATATGGGGCATTCCACGTCAAACCGACCCCTCATGAGCGTGACTCTCTGGGATTTCAATGCCCAATGGATTTTTTGGTTCGTTTTGGTCAAAAATGATGCCTCTAATTTTTCAAAGATTTTCCGACATTTTTGAAGGTCGTATGGTGACCTCAAATATCATCATCAAGATGGACATTTTTTAAATCGCTAATTATTTCATTCATCTCACATTATTTCAATTATTTTTCATTATTTCATTAATTTCTCAGTTATTCCATAATTATTTCAGTTATTTCATCGATTATTTATCAATATATTTTTTTTTTTTTTATCAATAATTGACACGTTATTTGAACAAGTTAATTTCCCCCGGTCACTAAATTCATAAACTTACAATATAGAATTTTTTTTCAGGCTATCATGATTTTGTTACAAAATTTCTATCATCTCGTTCTCTTAAACGATATATATATATAAAATAATATCGACAAAATACATCGAAAACTAAAAAAAAAAAAAAAAACAGGTGTATATCATCATCTATATATGTACAGTAATTTACAACGTAAAACGCATTCAAGTTTATAATAAGGAGGGGAAAAGCAATTAGCTCCCTCTAGTGGTGAAAGAAATATTGAAAGAAAGAAAGAAAAAAGTATGAGGGATATACATACTATAATAGGTAGTATTTTTTTCCCATATGGGTAACTTTTAATTAAACGTCAATCGCCTGATCCCCCCACCCCCCACCCCCCGTTCCGAAAAAAAAATCAACCAAAGAAGCGGAATAAAGAGAATGAATAAAAGAAAAAAAACCATGTGTCTCTCTCACTCTCGTTTTTTTTTTTTTTTCAGAACAGGATATTGTGCGTAGTAGTAGGAAGGACCTACTACCTAACCTAACCTCTAAAAATCTATATGAGTGATGAACGATCCTCCAGAGTCCAGACCGAGGATGGTAGTAAAGAGGAGACTGACTATCACCTAGAGATATACCGCAGACCAGTTTCCCCTCCTGCCGCGATTTTAGAAAGCGTCAAAACGACGAGGGGGGGGGGGTTGTAAAAAAGGAGAGTAAAGGGTAGAAAGGGTTCCCCTCAATAACAATGCGTATCTCGGTATTGTTGATAAAAATTCACACTAATCAGGATTTTTTTCACTATTTTTCCTACCGCAAACTGTTTATTTTCACCGCTGAAAGCGCTTCGATCGTTTTTTTTATGTTACACAAATCGTGTTATATCTCGAGAACCGTACGTCCCACGACATTTGTCAACATCTCATTTTCAAGGTATTGAAAACCTCTACAAAATCGATGTCATAAGTATCGTCGATATCTCGACTCTATCGCGAGATACAGTCGCTTGAAGAGACTGAAGTCATCGATAAAAACTGTTTTTTTTTTCATCCAACGATGGAACGTTGATACGCACAAAAGGGGAAAATAATAGAGCGAGATAAGAACGAACAAACGAATGAATCTCTCAAACGCGGAGAGTTGGTTGAGTTCAGGTTAAATCCAAACCCAGTATATAAGGTGCGAGTAGGTGGAGGTGGGTGGGTAGTGTGGTAACCCAAACAGTAAATTGTTGGCCCACCATGTGTTACCGATGTTACACAAATCTTTCCCCCTCCCACTCCACCACCCTCACAAACAAAAAACACACACCGGCTGGTGCTCCTCTTCAGCTACCACTGGCAAAAACATTTTCGCGCAACAAATCCACCCTCCCCCCTCCCCCCAGAGTTGAGAGCGAAGCCGAAACTCCAACCTCCAAATCTCGATGGTTTTAACCCTCTTCTCTTTACCGACAAGGGTGCAAAAAAAAAAAAGAAGAATGAAAGACAGAAAGAAAAAAAAATACCACGGTTTTAAACTTTCTTCTTTTTCTTTTTTTTTGTTTTTCATTTTCGGTCAAAAAAAGAAAAAAAAATACACTTTTGCTCTTCATACAGTTGATGATAGAATTTTTAAACTTTTTGTAATTTATTTTATTTTATTTTTTTCTTCTTCTTTTGTTGTTGTTGTTTAATAATTTTTTTTTTTTTTTATCATTATACCATTGTTCATATTATAGAATAGACTTACCAGAATTTCTTGCGGCTACCGTATGATGACTACCAACGAATAATAATAGTAGCATTAATAGTTTGAAGGCTGGAAAAAGGCCTTTCCGCCGAGCCCAACAACGGCACTCCATCCTGAGGGGTACTTCAGCTATTCCTGAAACACAAAGGATTACAATATTTTAGTAAAGAGGTTCATAGTTTCAGGGTGGTAGTGCTAGATGTAGTATATATACACATATATACAGGGTGTTTCCTTTAACTCTGTCAACACTTTTATGGTATGTTGGGGCTGCCTAGGCGAGCATTTTGAGGTAAGGCAACCGTGGTCGGAAACTCATCCTAACGGCTGTGGAGGGCTTTGAAATATTTGGTACCGCGCGTTTGTTTGTATAAGTGTATTGACAGGGTGTCTACGTCCTTGAAAAACCTGGTTGAAAATCTCAAAGATTTTTTTTCTCCTCCCGAAATTTGTAGGGAATATTGGGTTTTACAAGGAGTATTGGGGAATATTGGGCACCAGTATTAAATTGAAAAAAAAAGGTGCCTAGTGTATTTTAGGAAACAACAATAAAAATCGTATCTCGATACGCCTGGAAAAATTAAAGATTTCCCTGGAATATCGTGGAATTTTCAGGGAATTTTAGATCCTGACTTGAGTAGACACCTTGATTGAATCAGATGTGATCACTTTCGACGCAATGTTTCATTCATTGATTTGTTTTTCTTTCTGATTGTTTATTGTTTTCTTCAAAGATTATCGTTCTGTTGATCTTACACAAGAACTTTGTAAATAAAATATTGTGTCGAAAGTGATCACATCTGATTTATTACTATGAATAAGCGCGCGGTACCATATCCTTCAAAGCCCTCCACAGCCGTTAAGATGAGTTTCTGACCATGGTTGCCTTACCTCAAAATGCTCGTCTAGGCAGCCCCAACATACCCTAAAAGTGTTGACAGAGTTAAAGGAAACACCCTGTATATCACCCCGAAAATGGAAAGTTGAGTTTTCACTAAATCTTCACGTTTCGAGGTCCAAAGAATCACCTCCGACTATTTTCAGTTTGACGTCTGGGTGTGTGTGTGTGTGTGTGTATGTGTGTGTGTATGTGTGTGTGTATGTGTGTGTGTATGTGTGTGTGTATGTGTGTGTGTATGTGACCACATTTTTGTCCGCGCGATATCTCGAGAACGCGTGGTCGGATTTCGATCAACTTGGGCTCAATCGACGGGGCTTTTCTTAACTTAGAACTGATTAGATTTTGGCTTCGATCGGATCAGTACTTTTTCAACTATTCAAATAACAAAATTCTAAAAAACGCAACAAAAATGACGATATCTTGAGAACGAATCAACGGATTTCAATGAAATTTGGTACCATATGGTTTTTTTGATCGCTGATCACGAATCTGAAGTCAGTTTTGCAAAATTTTCATTTGGCGTATTCGATATGCTGCAAAAAAAAAACTAAAAACATTTGGATTCGGATGAAACTTGGTACTCGTAGGTTTTTTGGGTCACTGATCACGAATCTGAAGTCAGATTAGCGAAATTCAAAATGGCAAGTCCGATTTGCTGGGAAAAATACTAAAAACATTCGAAATCTTACGGAAATTTGTACTCGAAGGTTTTTTGAACCGCTGATCAAGAATCTGAGGTCAGACTTACAAACTTCAAAATAGCTGAGAACAAAATAAATAAGGGGAAGTTCGAAGGCTGGATCATAGTCAGCCCAAACCCGCTTGTTTTTCTAACATTCTACTCAGTAAAAAACGCGTCTTGGATTTTTTTCAGATTTTTTTTTTCATCAAACCGTTAATTTGTTATGAATTTTTAAAGTTGATTGATTTTTAAAATTGACCCTTATTTGACGCTTAAAATTTGATCCAGTGTTAATTTCGGTTTTTGGAATTGGAAAATTCCGAATTGAGTGGAAAAAAAAGCAGAAAAAAAATTCCGCCCATGTTTTCCTAAACGGGGGTTGTTTTGTCTGATCCACTGGATTTTTGAGAATTTTTTCCGATTTTTAAAAAAGTGGCAATCTCAATCAACTTCAAAAATTCATAACAAATTAACGGTTTGATAAAAAAATCTGAGAAAAAATTAAGGACGCGTTTCTTACTGAGTAAAATGTTAGAAAAAAACATGGGATGATTTTGAGATGGTCGGGGTTTAACACTGGTCGAGTTGGCGTGGAATGCCCCATATATAACTGCTAGGTAACACCGTACCCTACTACCACCAGGTAGAGTAGTAGGTCGTAGAAGTGGGTACTAGCTAAGGGGCCGTGCATAAATGACGTCACCACTCAAGGGGGAGTCACCGAAAATGTGACGTCACATTTCGAAATTTCAATTTTTCTTCAATATTCAGTCCAAAAACCCTGTCTCAAATTTGAAAAGCCCGCCCGAGGGGGGGTATGTGAAAGTTTTGTGACGTCACCTTGGGGAGGGGGGGTCAAAAAAGGCAGAATTCATGGTGACGTCATTTATGCACGGGCCCCTTATCGTAATATTGAGGAGGCAAACTGTTCGCACAAAAAAAAAAAAAAAAGAGAGAAAAGAAAAATTACTTTTCTATAAAAGAATCAATTCACTGGTGTGAAATCAGCTGTATCTACAATCTGGTTTTGTAATCAGTTGAAATCAATTGGAAATACGAAAAGATTGCTTTTCAAAATAGTACAGAAACAAAACAGAAAAAAAAAAAAAAACACTTCCAACATCACTGAAAATCAATTGTCATCATTTAGAAATCACACTTTGATATTGTAATCAGTAAAAAAATCATTGGAAATCGTAGAAACAATATCATATATGGACAAATTGATCTGAAATCGAAGAATAATTCATATATTCAAATTTTCACCTTATATATAGGAGCCGTTTTTTTTTTTCTTTCGTTTTTCACTTCTGCAGTAATTTTTGCGGATCGCGGATAGAAATAGAAAAAAAAATGAATAAATTAAAAAATTGATTTTTTGTTTCTTTTGATGAATTAATTTTTCCCATTTTTCTTTAATTCAATCCTCGAGTCTCTGAGCAGCAGCAGCAGAAAAAGGACTTTCTTTCGCCTCCCCGTGTAGAAATTTGGTCAGGGGGGCAATCAGGCCCTGATTATTTGGCCTGATCACAGTTCGGGCCCTGATGATGACATGTAACATTCGGCACGGCGGGCCCCGATCTGGTTTTAGTATAAATGATTAGACCCTGATCAGGCCCTGGTCAGGCCCTGATCTGCTGACCTCGCCACAATTCAAGCGGTATATTTATTTAAGAATAACGAACTAATCAGGCCCTGATCAGGCAATTGTGAGGGTATTGTTCAGGGCTTAATAAGCTATCCTCAAAAACATACTGCTAAGATTTTGACAATGCCAGTATATCAGGGCTTGACCGGGGCCTGATCAATTATCCTACAAAAATTGAAAATATCGGGGCCTGATCTGCGAAATGTTACACTTTCAGTCGGGACCAGAAATGGACACTGTAATGGGGGCCCTAACATTGGTCAGGCCTTCCCTAACAAATTTCTACACGGGTCTCTTTCTTTTTAGCAAGTAGTGGTTTTTTTTTCTCTCACTCTTCATTTTGTCTTTATAGCCACAACGCGGATTGATACATATAAATATATATATATATATATATATATATATATATACAGTGTGAAAAACTATGTATATACATATAGGAGGTATTGAAATTTTGCAATTAAAAATAATTGCAAAAGCTCTCGAGAGGAAGAAGACACTACTATATATATATATATAATTATAAATATATATACAACAAATATTTTCTATATAATAATTTTAGTCTGACTGACAATGAGTGAAGTCAGCCTCTTCTTTCATTATTCTTTACATTATATTATATCATTCGCTTTTTTTACTAGCTAAAAAAAAAAAAAAAAAAAAAAATCACTGAATCCTTTTTCAGATAGACGTATCTCATATACAGTGTGATAAATTTTTCCCTTCCTGCACTTTTTGTTCTACTCAACTTCTTATCTTATGAAACACAGAAATAAAAAAAAAACAAAAATCATCAGCATCATTATTATTTCAATTATTAAATTTATTTTTTGAAAATTTGAAAAAAAAAATTTCCATGATGTTTCCCATGTAATAAATATATGTATATGATATTATTTACAGTTGATCTATATCTATAAAGGAACAAGTAGCATCAACTCCCAGCCCAAACCCCTTGGACCTAGAAACTTGAAATTTGAGCAAATTTGTTCCATTCCCATCGTAAACATCCACTAAGAAGCGATTTTTCGAAATTCGCCCCACAAGGAGAATAAAAGGGGTAGAACATGTTTTCGCGGATTCATGGATATCTCCTCGGCCCGATGAGATATCGACTTCGATTTCGCTTCAAATTATTGCTCATTCAAATACCTAGAAAGTAGTTTGAGCGTTTTTTGAAATTCGACTCCTAAGGGAATGAAAAGGCGTGAAACCAATTTTTGAGGCGCGTAGCGCCGACCGGGCCGGGCGCGCGAAGCGCGCTGGGGCGGAGCGCGCTGGGGCGGAGCGCGCTGAGGCGAAGCGCGCTGGGGCGGAGCCCCTACTCGTGTATATATACATATACATAATATTTATGTATCACAAGGGTAGAACGTTCACCCAGAAGAAAAAGTTCACAAGGTTCGAGGAAATCCAGTACACAAGAGGAGCAGAAGAAGCAACCTAAAGTCTATACCTACAACGTACAGCCAAGCCAGCTGTATAATCACACGATCATCGAACCGGAACGGAGTCTTTGCGCTGCTCGCCATAGAACCAGAATCCTTTCATCTTTATCGTCTCCCCCTGCGTCCTCAATCGTCAACACCCCAGTCACAGTCTCTTTTAAATTTCCCTACTTTTCTTTTTCTTTTTTTTTTTTTTTTAATTTTCACCACCACCGACTGACATGAAAAATAATAATAATTAATAATTCAAGCCACAAGAATTAAAAAAATATAATTAAATCAAAATTATGATAACTAATTGATCAATTTTTAATATAATTTCAAAAAAAAAAAAAAAATACATATACCTATTATATTATATTGTATTAATAATTTTCATCAAAATTAATCAAATTTATAATAACTAATTGATCAATCAATTTTCAAAAGAAATCAAATCAAACCTAACCTAACCTAACCTAACCTACTATTTTTTATTTTCATTTTTTTTTCCTTATTTTTATCAAACTTTTATATACATATATATATATATGTATATATATGTATATATATATTATAAGCTAATCTACTACACTTGTCTCTCAAATAATTAAAAATTCCAAACCTAAAACACGCGAATGTTTCAGTATTCCTACCCCCCCCCCCCCCTTCGCCCCTTAAGCTAAAGCAAACGAAACTATTGATTCGCCTGGGTGGGTGGTATTATACAGGGTGCTCGTCCGCACCTCTCTCCTTCTCTCTCTCTCTGTCTCGCTCTAGTCTCGCATATTTCGATACCAGCTCGTTTATACATATATATAAATATTATATATATATATATATAATATTTATATATATACGTGTGGCTATAATAATGGCTATAGATACGAACCTGAACGTATATCGATACATGTCAAGTTGGAAAAATATACACTTTGTTGTGAGAACGGGATTGTGAGTGATAAAAATTTTCAGACAAATGGCCTGTACCTATATATATATATATATCTTTTAGCATTTTGAATGCCAATTGAGAAAGATTCTATAAAATCATTTTTTTTAAATCAATTTTAAATGGATAAAAAGACAGAATCAAGAGACTCGATAGAGTCTCGCGCCAAGTACATGAAAAAAAAGTTTTTCATATACTATATTAAGGAGAAGAAGAAGAAGAAGAAGAAGATGGGTGGATAGAGTGGAGGAGTAGATATAGGGCCTCTGGTATTATAAACCGCGTTGGATTAGGACGAGAGGGACCAAGGGATGAGGATAAGGTGAGGGTATAGGGTATAGGGTAAGAATAACGGATAGATTAAAACTGCAATTACACGAGGGATGGGTTATCCTGAGAAGGCGAGCAACCGTTAAAGGCGGCCACAATGGCGGCCATAAAATTAAAATAATTTAGCCATAGACCATCCCCCAAACCTCCCCCCTCAATTTCTCTCTCTATCTGTGTGTGTGTGTGTCTCATTTGTCGTTAACGTCTTCCTCCTCCTATCCTTTTCCTCTCTGTCTATTTCCTCCTCACTCACTCAACTTTTCACCCTTCTAGGTATAATTTAAAGTCTCCTAATTCAGATTCTCAGATTGTATAGGTGTATACATAAAATATTCTTCCCCTAATTTGGGGAAAAAAAAAAAATAAAATCAATGACAAGAAATTTAATTTATTGTTATTCTGCTCTGCTTATCCTCAAGATTAGAAGAGAAGAGAAAATAAAATAAATAAAAATAGAGCCTACATCACGTAGGAAAATGGTATTTTAATTATTATTTTACATATTATTTAATTATAATTGTATATGTATCAAGTGTGAAGTTGAAAAAAAAAACGAGCGGGTTTGGGCTGACTATGAGCCAGCCTTCGAACTTCCGTTATTTATTTTGTTCTCAGCTATTTTGAAATTTGTAAATCTGACCTCAGATTCTTGATCAGCGGTTCAAAAAACCTTCGAGTACAAAGTTTCATCCGAATCGAAACGTTTTTAGTTTTTTTTAGCAGCATATCGAATACGCCAAATGAAAATTTTGCAAAACTGACTTCAGATTCGTGATCAGCGATCAAAAAAACCATATGGTACCAAATTTCATTGAAATCCGTTGATTCGTTCTCAAGATATCGTCATTTTTGTTGTATTTTTTAGAATTTTGTTATTTGAATAGTTCAAAAAGTACTAATCCGATCGAAGCCAAAATCTAATCAGTTATAAGTTAAGAAAAGCACCGTCGATTGAGCCCAAGTTGATCGAAATCCGACCACGCGTTCTCGAGATATCGCGCGGACAAAAATGTGGTCACATACACACACACACACATAGTCGGAGGTGATTCTTTGGACCTCGAAATGTGGAGATTTAGTAAAAACTCGACTTTTCATTTTCGGGGTGATCACAATAACTTCCTTTTTTCTCTGAAAACAGAGAAACGGGAAGTTAAAAATAATAATAATAAATAACGTTTCGTTGTATTTAATTTACAGTTAAAAAGATTTAAAGTATATATACGTTAAATTACGTATGTATACCTAATTTCAAGTAAAAGCGAAAGAGAGAAGAGAGTATAAGGAAATCAAGCATGCATGAAGGAAGAGGAAGAGGAGGAGGAGGAGGATGAGGATGATGGTGGAGTGACCAGTTTTCTTAGAGAGAGAGAGCGATGTATGTTAAACCATTAATTACAACTAATTAAGAAAATTAACTACCGAGCATCTGTCTTTATGTCGCGGCTGGCTGACTGGCTATAGCTAGGAAGCGGCTGGGTACTTCAATGATGATTTTACATCGTGTGTAACGTATGTATGTATGTATGTATGTATGTACTTTTCAATGTGATGCGAGTGAATCATTCTTCAAATCATTTAATTTACGGTAATAATTATACGTATAGAATTTATAGTATTATATTAATAGTATAATATTAATAGTATTAAAAAAAAAAAAATAGAAAGGAAGAGTTTGAATGATAAGAAATAGAATAATTAACAAACAAATAATAATAATAATAATACTCGAATAATTCTAGAAAAAAAATTTGTTATCCTTATTTTGTCGTTAAATACGTATTTAGAATGAGAAATAATATTCATTCGTTGTAAAAATTGTTTCCAAAAATTTGAAAAATAAACATAATTTTTTATTTTTTTTTCAACAAATAAAATTTGAAAAACAAAAAGAGAACGATGACTTTTAGATTTTATTTTTATACAGTTGAGAGAGAAGAAAGAAAGAAAGAAAAAAAAAGAAAGAAATCACAATAATTTTAGAAGAAATTCTATTCGATTTATCAAAATGATTTAAAACAACAATAATAATGATAATTTCTTTCTAAAAAAAAAAAAATTAGCTAAAAGAAACTTGAGAACATTAAAAATTTCAGAAAATCAAATGAATGAAAAAAAAAAAAAAAAAAAAACAGGGATAGATAAGAGTAGCTAAAAAAGTAAAGTGTTTCTTTTTTAACATTCTCAGAGATTTGAAAAAAAAAACATTCATGGAAATTGGAAGAGAACATGACTGCGTTGATGAATAAATGAATGAATGAATAAATGAATAAATTAGAATGAATTTGAAGCACCTTCATATAGAAAGGAAAATGAAAGTACAGCAAAAAAAAAAAAAAAACAGAGAAAGAGAATAAACAATAATCTTTGTACATAAAAAATCGACAAAGTCAAGATTAGCAAAATTAAAAATGGCGAATTGAAAGAAAGAAAGAAAATTGTAAAAATGAGTCAATTTTTCCATAAATTCGAAATCAATGACAATATTCATAAAAAAAAAAATATATATATATACATATATATAAAAAAAAAGCGAGAAGTTAGTTTAAAGTTTGGCACATCGGCAGCCTCAATTAGCTCGTTTCTCTTTCACATCCTCCTCCTCCCTATCCTTTTCTCTCACACTCTGCAGTAACAATCAACAACGCGGAACGAAGAAACGGAGAAACTTGGTTCGCGATTTACCTCCTCGTCGTATTTCTTAACGAGCTTCTCGCGGTATACGAATAAATGATAGTAGCATACATGTATGTAAGCCTCATATATGTATATTATAAAATACCTAGCTCATTCTTGGTTGAGGTAAAACCGAGAGTGTAAGTATATTATACGTATATATGTATGTATAATAGCTGCAGGTATATTAAATGAAGACGACGAGAAATAAGATGGAGATGTAGGAAGAAGAATATGAAAAATTAGACAACATGTAAAAAAAAAGAAAGAAGAAGATAAAGAAAAAGAATAAATTATCAAGAAAGAAAGAGAAAACGAAGAGCAATCAATAATACTTTCTTTCGTTTGATTATAGTTTTTTCAATTTTATCACGAAATGAACGTGGAAAGAGAAAGACAAAGAAAAGATTTGGACAAAAAAAAAAAAACCATTACAAATTTTGATACAAGTGAAAAAAAAATGAATAAATAATAAATTTGATGAATAATAATTATAAAAAATGAATAATAAATTTATCGAATGTGAAATTCAAACTCAAATTTGACATAATTAGAGTAATTTAATATATATTCAGTAATTAGAGATTTTTTTTTTTTAATACTAACAGAAAGAAGATAAAAAATTTGAAAAATTCATGATTGAAGAGTTGAAAAAAAATTTCTTTTTTATAAATAATGAATTGTTATAAATAAATGAATGAAATAAATGGAAGAAGAAATGAAGAAAAAAAAATCGAACAAAGACATTTTTTTCTTCCATCTCTTTCCATTCATCTCTTCATCTCTCTCTCTCTCTCTCTCTCTCTCTCTCTCTCTCTCTCTCTCTCTCTAGTTTCCACCCTATAGGTGCTGACGCGGTCGTCGTAGTCGTCGGGGTGCGGACGACACGTCACCGAGCTATGATTAATACGACGGTAGCATGCGAAGAAGGAAGAGAAACGTAGGTGGGTGGGTAGTAGAAAGGTAGGTATAACGAAGGACCGAACCGAACGAACCGAACGAACCGAAAGGGAGGTTTATTAGGTGTTCCGCAGGGTTTTCATACTCAACTTCCAGCGTAAAAAAAAGTGTTTCCAAAATCTTTGATAAAACCGTTCCTGAAGTATTGGAAAAAAAAGAAGATAATTATTTTCACTTTTTCACCCGCTTTAGCGTGCGGAAAGGAAAAATATCTACTTTTCACCCGCTAAAGAGTGCGGAAAAGTACAATTTTGCTACAAGTCGTGAGAAAAATAAATTTTTTTCATTTTCCACAATTTCTTTGAAAGTTTTCAAAACTTTTCAAACTAGTGTCTAAATATATCAAAATAAAAAGACAAATAGGAGTATTTGAAAGCTAACCATCATCCGACTGACTTTGGGTGCAGAGAGAAAGAGAGAGAGAAGTGGACGGATGGCTGTAGGAAGGTAAGTAGAGAGAAAAAATGTTGTCTTGTTAGGGAAACGCGGTAAACCCCGGGTTCCTAATCGGCTTATTTCATGGTCAGTCAGCCTAAGAAGTCCCCCGTGTCCCGTTTGATGTACTAGAGCCCAGTCAGTCAACATGTCAGTCAAGTTCGTAGGTATAAAGTTACAAAAGAAAAATCCCACCGCTATAACTTGATTCCAAAAATCCCTTTCAGAAGAAAAGAGAATCATCAGTTTTTTTTTTTTAATTAAAAATCTTTAATAAAACAATTTTTTTTCTTCTATTATCTGATTCCGAAAAATATAATTGAAGATCAGATATCAACAGGATTAAAAAAAATTTCGGTCAAATTCAGTTGTTGAGAAAAACGAAAAGAGGTGAAAAAAAAATTTTCTCAGACTAGAATAAAAAATTAATCCATATATATAAATGAATTATGATTGATTATAAATGAAGTAGAAGAGTAGACACAAATTTTGTTACAAAGTGACGTCGTATAGTGAGGATGAGAATATTCTTTTGAAAAAAAAAATTTTTCAACACCCCAAAATACTTCTTTCAAAAAAAAAAAAAAGAAAGAAAAGAAAAATCACTATGAATAGCATTTCTGACCCAGTCAGTCAGTCAACCCTGATGCCTTCTTGAAACTGCCCACTTTTCTTATTCTTCTCTCCTGATCCCCGTTTTTATTTATTGTGTTGTACCGTAACAACAACAACAACAACAAAAATAATAATAATACAACAATACAAAATCAGCAGCAGCAGCAGCAGCAAGAAAAGGACACACACAATAACCCTGGGATGAAGAAAGAAGACCGTATTTCAGGTATAAACAGGATGTTCATGTATACAGGGTGACGATTTTCAGGGTCCTAAGGATGAAACGGTATAGTCTGAAGGTTGGCTAGAATCGAGGAATCAAGTTTGACAAACCAATATCTATATTCTAGTCAAAATAGATCAATGAAAGAATATTGAAAAATCGAAAAAAATCACAAGATTTATTATATATATATGTAATTATTATATCTAGAGATTAAAGAACTTCCTTTCAAAATTTACACTACCAAAAATAACGATTCCCACGCGTATATTTTTTCTTACTATATAATACAATGCTACAACTATTATTATTATTATTATAGAAACAGAGAAAGAGAGACAGATGAGACGTAGCAGAGGTATTACGTTTCAGCATCTACCGATAACGATAACGTCGTCAACGTTCATTCATTCATACATATATTCATATATAATATTATATATGTATTTGTAGTTGTTAATTATAACCACATAAAAATGCTAAATATAGTCTCATTTATCTTAGTGTACGGTAACCGAGACGATATGAATGAGTGTGTGATGACGTGTGTGAAAAAGTTTGCTGATAGGAAAAAAAAAAAATCAATCAAATAAGCAGAGGAAGAAGTAAGTGCAGAGCAAGTAATGAATGAATGAATGAATGAATGAAGGAAGTAAGAAAGGAGGAAGAATTTGTACTATTCTACATCATCATCATCATCACCACCGCAGACCGTACGTTGTGGTGCAGATAGTGAAGTGATGACATTGCAATTGAATCCGCCTATCTTCCTTCCTATCTTTTTTTTTCCCTCTGTTCATTGAGTGTTTGAGGATATATAAGATTATAAGATAATAAATAATATGTAACAAAATTGAGGAAAAAAGAAACAAAAAAAAAAACAAAAAAAAAACAGTGAGAATTATTATCATGTTGATAAAACGAATTTATAAAACGATCGCGAGAGCCATAAGGCTAAATTGGATGAAGTCATTCCCTCGAATTATAAAATATATATACATTATATAGTTGTTATCATCATTGCGTTTTACCACCCATGTGAGTCTGTGTCCTAGAGATTATTGTTTAGACGAGGAAACCCACGATCTAAAACATAGTGTATGTATACATATACATATATTATACATACTCCAAATTACGTCATGTTTATTAATTGCACAAAATATTGTATATATATAAAAGTTTATAATGATTTTATGTTTAAATTTATATATATATATATAGTAATTCTTTATGATATTTTTATGTAATTAATGAACATGACTATGTATATACTATAATAGAATGAATTTTGATAATAGACTATATGATGTATCGTTAAAAAAATAATGTCAAATAATAAAATATAATATTCGCGACGCTCAGACAGTTTGAAAAAATTTGAAAAAAAAATAATAATAATAATAAACGTTCGAAAAATTATGTTTTACAAAAATTCTAGAAATGTTACCAAAAAAAAAACAACGGAGAAAAGTCACAGAATTAAAACAAGCACAAAAAAATTACTTTTCAAAATACTTTTTTTCAATATTCTTTCTTCTGAATCACCTTTTTTTTTTGTTTCAATCTTTTCTTCAAATTATTCATAATATTCTATAATACATATAAAAGAAATTTTTTCTCTTCTTTCTTTGTTTCAATTCCTTATTTCTATTTGTTTGTTGTTTGTTGTCGACTATAAAAGACAGAAAGACAAACAAACTGACACCCTGATTAGTATACTACATAAATTATGTGTTATAGTTAATATTATAGAGCATATACATATATGCAGTATATGATAATATGTATAAAACATCCGGATAATACAATACGACGTGGTGCGATAGAAGTAGTTGTTTTCTCGTCGCGATCTTACAGTCATGAGTTTAACTAGTCGCTTCCTTATTCTCCTAATCATTATAAAATTAAACATAACTTAAATAACCAGAAGCGCCGCATTGCGTCGCTGCTGTACCTATACAGTCGTCTAAACTAGTGCAAGCATAAACTATATATAAAAAAAAAAAAAATGCTAACAGGAGAATATTAAAAATAAAAAAATTGTTTCCACTTTCGAATCGACTCTAAAATGATCTTTTTTTTTCAACAGAATTTTCAAGAATTTAAAATATGTAAATAATAATTAAAACATTTTTTTAATTTTTTTTCAATGAGAACAAAAAAAAAAAATGAATAAAAAATTGTTTCCACTTCCAAATTTAGTCCAAATGCCTCATAATAATTTTCGACTTCAAAGTTAAACAACATCATTTTATTTTTTGTTCCCTTTTTCCAAGTATATCAAACACAATTTCTTACAATCTTCTCATATTTGACGTATCCTTAAAATTGAACCATTTTTTTTAGTTCCATTTCCTCAATTTGAATTTTTATTTAAACTCCAGTTCGTTAAAAAAAAAAAAAAATGTCTGTATTATTATATACAATAATAATAGGGCAAATAATACCAAGGCATAAAGATAAGAGTAGAGAAGTCAGGGGGGGGGGGAGATATTTGTCAGATTCGCACACGACGATGCGGTCGCGCGGTAGTCGCTGGCTGGTGGTGGGTACCGCGCAATTATGATAATGGCACACCTATCTTAGCTATAAAGCTAACCATCCAGCCACGTTTTCGTAATTCTACGTCGTCGGGGGGATCGAAGGGAAGGGGAAGGGGGTAAGGATCATCGAAGGCATTCTAAGATACGCTATAAAGAGAGAGAGAGAGAAAAAAAAGAGAGGTTTTAGTAGAGTCTCTTCTATTAATCATACAAATGGTTCATTATGCCGTGTGGTGCATCTTTTTTCTCTTCTTCTGATACGTGTGTGGAAAGAGAGAGATAGAAAGATACTAGTTAGTTAGCTAGCTAGCTAGCTAGCTAGCGATCGAAGAGAAAAAAAAATAAAATAGAAGAAGAAGAAGAAGAATGAACAACGTCTATCGGAGGCGAATGGATAGATTGATGCACCAGGAGATCCTCTATAGCTACTATAATAGCAAAGTAGGTACTGATGCCTGCCTGGCTGGATGATGGCTAGCTGGCTTGCACCAGAACACCACACCACACCACCTTTTCTCTTAACAAAACTGTACACAACGGTGGTTTGATGTAAGAAGAAAGAAGAAGAATAGTCTCCCGTCGAGGAGGTATGAAGGTACTGGAAGGTACTGGAAGGTACTGGAAGGTACTGGAAGGAACTGGAAGGTAGGGTAGACTGGGGACGGTCGTAACATTTTTCGGTTTTGCCCTCACTGAGCTCAACCTGAGCTCCGAATACCATAGCAAAGAGCATTCAATTGCTGACAAAATGGCGCTAAGTAGGACTCTTTAGCATAAATAGAAAAAAAGTGTCGAAAAAAAAAAAAAAAATCGGAAAAGTGTTACAACTGACTACAACCCCAGGGTCAGTTGTAACACAAGATTTGTTCACAAAATGAGATTATTTATCAGGCTTTTGATGATTAGTATCAGACATTCCCATAAGGAATACGTGTTTCAGGAACTAAAAAATATAAAAATAACTTTTCATCACCTCTTGATGGCCGAATATTTTCGTATGGATAAAATCTTATAAATATAATGTTTTTTTATATTATTATTATTATTTCATAACGTAAACTACGATAATGCCTGAATAAAAGAAGGAGAAGGAATGTTGTTAGCTGTAATCATCCGCCATCAAATGGTTGCAATGTCCCCGGACCAACTGTTACAACTGACCCCAGACGAGTTTTTTTACTTCAAGTCAAAATTTCATTTATTCTGTCGAATCTATCGACTCAAAATACTGTGAATACTGACACAGAATTGGCCAAGGAAACATATGAACAAAAGAAAAATTGAAGATTTATCATGGAAGTCTAATTATCGATGTTTAACTAAGATTGTAAGAACTTTCTTCAGGCCCGAAAATAACAATGGGCCCCGCTACCCACTTCCGCTTTGCACGGAGGACCGCCACCTACTAATGTGCTGGTTCAGTGATATCAACAATGTTACAACCGTACCCTGTTACAACCGTCCCCAGTCTACCCTACTGGAAGGCTAAAAAAATCTAACTATAGGAAAAGATGTTCCAGATACTTTTGAATTTTGGAAATCTGACCTCAGATTCTTTATCAACGGTTCGAAAAACCTTCGAGTATCAATTTTCATAAGATTTAGAATGTTTTTTAGTGTTTTTTTTTTCTCCCAGCTAATTAGATCAGCCATTTTGAATACCTTTGATCTGATGTTCAGATTTGTGAACAGGCAGCAAAAAGAACGAGATGTAAACGTTGTTAGTTTCTGTTTTATGGATCATATCGAATGCGCGAAATTAAAATTTTGCAAAACTGACTTCAGATTCGTGATCACTGATCAGCGATCCAAAAAACTATGTGGTACCAAATTTCGTTCAGATTCGTTGATCCCTTTTCAAAAGATATCATCATTTTTATTCTATTATTGAAAATTTTGTTATTTGAATAATTAAAAAATTGTACTGAACCGATAAAAGCAAAAATTTATAATCAGTTCTAAGTTTCAAAAAACCGCGTCGATGATTGAGCCTAATTTGATCAAAATCCGCGCCCTCGTTTTCTCAAAATTCAATCTTTCATTTTCTGATTAATAACAATTGAAAAAAACAACAACAACAACAACAACAACTAGAAAATTACAATTCGATTTGTAGACTGTGAATATACAGGATGTCAAATTTCATCTGTCGAGAATGGGAGGGGCTTAAGGTGAAATGAAAGTCACGTGACCTCGATATGAGGCCGATGATTTAAACTTGGAATTTTCAAACGCTATTTTCTCAGCCAAAACACATTCGATCGATGTGAAATTGATATCAGTGACGTAGAAAAACTCAATGAAGGGCCTGCCAATCGTAGGTTTTCGAAAATCTAAAGACATAATCAGAATTTTGTGTAACAATATTGTTCCGTAACCCAAGGAGGTGCTGCCCCTCGTGGTGGGGAGAGGCAGCACTTCCTTGGATTATAGAACAATATTGAGAAAAAACTGTTATTACGTCTAGATTTTCGAAAATCCACGATTGGCACGCGCTTCATTGAGTTTTTCTACGTCACTGATATCAATTTCACATTAAAATCGAATGTGTTTTGGCTGAGAAAATAGCGTTTGAAAATTCCAAGTGTAAATCATCAGCCTCATATCGAGGTCACGTGACTTTCATTTCACCTTAAAGTGGTGACATCGAACCAAAGTTACGTGCCACACTTTATAAGCCCCTCCCTCCCATTCTCGACACGTGAAATGTGCCACCCTGTATATATATGACGTACAGAGCGAATTCCTAAAGCCCGTAAACCCTGAATCAAGTTCAAAATTTGCAATTTATACAATCCGTTATTTGTTTCAGATGATGAACGGTTTATGAATCGCGGCCAACTTCAGCTACTATACTAATTCAACACATGGTCGCTGCGAAGTTTCATTCTGTATGTAAATAATTCGAAGAAGAATGATGACAATGGTCACCCTGTCAGTTGTTATTCTGTCACGTCTCGATTCAAAACGAAATAACGAATCAGCTAACTAGTCTAAGCAAACAAAAGTCGTGGCGCCTGTTTTCACGGTGTGTTTACCGTCTATTATATCGTTCTCTCGATTTTAGACTTGAAATAATATAATTCCTCGATCATCGGAAATAAATCGAGCACCGAGTTCATCCCTTTTATAATAAATTGGATTTTTCCAGTTTCAATCAATTTTCATTCATTAATTTCAGTTATTTCATCATCGGTTATTTTTCAATATTTTCCTCAATAGAATCAAAAAAGTACAGAATTCAGTCTCTACCTATAATTTTTCTAAAAGCTTTAGAACAGTTTTTTCCGTAATATTTTGCGGCAATTTTATACTCCTGCCTCTTTCTTTCCTCATTCCAATTCCGTTTTTTTAGAGATAATAAAAATCACGTTTATTAATGATATGATAGTACAACGTATGCCGAGCATACAAAACGATATTTCATCACTCTAAATTTCTTGGAGTGGGACTATTCACTCCACAAGAGTGAAAATCGTGCCAGTCGGAAAAGAACGACATGGTGGCCACTTTTTTTCGGGAAAAGAATTCCCTGACTTTTCCCTGACTGGTTGATCAATTTTCCCTGACCGTAATTTGATTATTCTGTTAATCAGTGCTACAAGATAATACCCCTAATTTCTTGATTTCATTTCGATGCAAATTGATCAGGAAATCCAACAATGTTGGGAAAAATTATATTGTCAAATCATTTACGACACGTTAGCAATTTCTTTTACCTACTTTTTCCCCTGACCAAATTTGAAATTCTCTGACATTTCCCTGATTCCCTGACCAATTTTTGTTTTCCCTGACATTTCACGGTTTTCCCTGACCATGGCCACCATGAATGAATAGCCAGTCGGAAAAGAATTTAGAGAGATTAGAAAAATCCGTCGGGAAATGATCGGCGTACGTGTAGCGTGGGTTCAAAGAGTTAAAAAACGCCCTTAAACGCAATGTTCCACGTGCAATCGCTAATTTCGAGCTTTGACTTTGATTTTTCCATTAAAAACTGCTGAAATCCAAGAGAGCATGAAGCTTTTTGGCAGCTGGCGGACTGACGGCCTAAATACGCGAGACGCAAGAACGCCGGTACTCGATAGCGTGTCTCTTTTTCCGTCATTCACTTGTTTCGCCTAGACCACACAACAGTCTGCAGTCCGTCCGTCGGAAGACATCCGACTGCCTACTAGGCACACCGGCGCGCAGCGCTCGATTCGCATCGGTTCGTATCCAGTGTCGCAAAAATTCTAGTTTCCGTTTCTTCAAAATTTACCTGATTTTCTGATAAATTAATGTCTTTTATAATTCAATATATATATATATATATATATATATATATATATATATATATAAATAATTCAATATATATATATATATATATATATATATATATATATATATATATATATATATAATAATCGAATAATGCCTCAAAAGTGAGAAAAAAAAAAAAACCACTAGATTTCACGTGTTTTTTTTTCATTCAAATTCAACTAAACTTTAACTTAAACTAGGATCTCCGTTAAAAAATCGCGTGTTTTGTGTCTGTCGGACGATATATATATATATAAAAAAGAAGAAATTAAATCTCTCTGAAAATCAACAATAATTTCAATATTTCAATATATTCTAATTCATTACTATTATTATTATTATTATTATTATTGTTTTTGTTTGGAAAATAATAATTCTCAACAACAACAACAACAACAACAACAAAAACAACAACAACAACAACAACAACAACAATAACAACAACAAAAAAACAACAACAACAAAAACAACAAAAACAAAAAAAACAACAACAAAAAAAACAACAACAACAGGAAAACGAAAAAAAATGACGCTCGAATCTTCGCCACACGCAGCGTTTCTGTTTCTGTTTCTGTTTTGTATTCTTATTTACACAATTCAAGACGAATAATTATATACTAGTAATAATAGATAAATAGGAATACCTATGAGCGAAGACGATGTCGACGACTGAGACACCTAGGTGGTATTTTATGCTTGAAAGTAACATAAATACACCCGTTTTATTTATCTTCGATATTATAAAAAATAAACAAAAACAACTGTATTTTATAGAACAAACTTCACTGTTATTAAATTGAAGGAAAAAAAAAAACAAATCACTGTTACTTTTATTTTATTAATTTTATTTTTTATATCACGATGCGGAAAAGGAACTTTTATTATTTAAAGAAAGAAAAAAAAAAACAATCACTAAACAACGATACACTTCACAATATTCGATTATAATTTTTATCGACAAAAACCCCAATAATAATGAGGAGAAAAAAATAAAAAGACACACGATATTTTTTTTTCAGAGAAAAAGAGATCGTCAAGATGCTATAAAGAGTCTATGAGACTCGCGGATTTCCATAACTCTCCGCATACTGTGTGTTTGTGTGTGTGTGTATGTGTGTGATTACACAGGTAGAGAGAGACGCTGAGACGCAGCTGGCGCGCCTTTAGATACTCGAACTAAACTCTCTCGTGTACTTGAAATCACTGATCACAACGCGCGGTTTGAATCGTCGAATCACCATTTGTTTATTTGTTTATTTGTTTACTTATTTATGTATTTCGATATAAAAGAAGGTATCCAAGGTATCGTGGTTCTTGTGTCGCGTCCAATCCTCGATCGTACATCGACACTTCACAATAACACGTATCGCAGACACCCGCAAGACACGATATACGGAGATAATCGAGTGTCTTTCCGTCCGTGTCGATACCGACACATACGACCCTCGCAACGTCCGGGGAGAAACTAAACCGAGGTGGGGATACGATCCGCTGGTTTTCCCCACCACCGGCTACCCCCGCCACGACCCAGAGCCCCCACTACTCGCACGGAACGACGGAGATGCACGAAGCTAGGCACGAAGGGTTTTCGAGATCGGATCGCGCTTCGACTGTTTCGCGCAGAGGCCGGTGACGATGCGGTGCGGAGGGCAACCAGGGAACTGGCCGCTGGGAAAGGAACCGTTACGTCGCATCGCGCGATTGCATGCTATCCATGTACTCTCTCTCAACTCTGGGCGCTTAGATGGATCGAATTCTTATGTTTCATGTGCATAAAGAGAGTTTGTAATTATCGATGGATATGAATAAAGAGTTACGATGAGAGTGTACACGATTCCGTTGATATTGATGCTTCCTAACCACAAAAGAAGAAGAAAAGAAACAAATGAAAAGCGGCTCGCTGCATCGAATGGTTTTTCATCAGGATATTGACGCATCGTAACCAAGAAAAGAAACAAATGAAGAGCGTTTTCTACGATTTCGAGTCTATATTGACTTTATTACTTCGTTAGATTGAATATTTTTGTATCATCTGTTACGAAGAGAGTTTTTGACTGTCGATATAGATTAATTATGAATAAAGACTGAGAATATACACGATTCTGTTGACATTAATGCTTCCTAACCACAAAAAACTGGAACAAACGAAGAGCGGCTCGCTGGATCGAATGTTTTCGTGTCCTGTTGATGTTGATGCATCCCTAACCAAGAAAAGAACCGAAAGAAGAGCGATTTCTGGGATTATTTTAGTCTCTATATTGACTTTGTTACTTCGATAGATTAAATATTTTTGTATCATCTGTTACGAAGAGAGTTTTTGACTGTCGATATGGATAAATTATGAATAAATACTGCGAATATACACGATTCTGTTGACATTGATGCTTCCTAACCACAAAAGAAGAAGAAAAGAAACAAATGAAAAGCGGCTCGCTGCATCGAATGGTTTTTCATCAGGATATTTACGCATCGTAACCAAGAAAAGAAACAAATAAAGAGCGTTTTCTACGATTCCGAGTCTATATTGACTTTATTACTTCGTTAGATTGAATATTTTTGTTTCATCTGTTACGAAGAGAGTTTTTGACTGTCGATATGGATTAATTATGAATAAATACTGCGAATATAGACGATTCTGTTGATATTGATGCTTCCTAACCACAAAAAAGAAACAAATAAAGATCAGCACCAACCCCATCTTAGTATCGTCTCTCTGGCCATCAGTGTATCGATCCGATATGTGGCAAAATCGGTGCCCCAGAAACGTTACTAAAGGTAGGATTGAAAAAAAAGAAGAAAAACAGCCAAACCAAGAAGAAGCTTCTTGTATCAACGTTGGGAGCCACTGTGCCAGAGAATATGCAGTCAATGACTTTTGAGACTTCATGTCCTGTTGCGGTAATCGAATAATTGAATCAGTTATAACAAAACAAACAGATAAGTAAGTAAAAGTAATAGCGACTATTTAGCGGTGGAATATAATAGTCCGCAAAACGAAGCTTCTACTCTACTGATGTAGGTATTATAAGTTGAATTGATATGAAAAAAGATCGAGATGTACAGAAGATTTTAGTCAGCATCGATGCAACCTAACCTAACCTAACGTTACCTAAAAAAAGAGCGGAAAACCTAACCTAAAAAGAAGAGCGGCTAACCTAACCTAAAAAAGAGCGGCTATTCACTGAAATGACTCTTAAATCGTTTGAAACCGCATAAAATCACACGAATTGCAATAATCAAATTACATATCTTGCAATCTCATCGAAATGACTTCGAATCGCTGCAACAATACAATTATTTTCATCATATATCGATGAGATGGTTCCTAATTATCGTTGAATATGAATAAAAATACTGGAGATTATGTAAAATATCGTCGAGATTGATACAACCTAACCAAAAAAAAAAAAAAAAGGTAGAACCAGTCCCGCTGCACGGTCACTAGAATAGAGCCGCGTGCGACAGGGTCGGAATACATATACATTCGTTTTTGGTAAAGCTACGTGACGTCTCACTCAGAGAGAGTTATCCAGAGCCATGCGGGGCAAGGCGAGAGACGAAGAGGGGCTTTCGTTCATTCGTTCAAGGGGTACGACGGGGAAGCCCCTTGGGGAGCCATCGAGGCTCGTTCCCCGTACCCCCCATCCGCGTTCTACGATTCCACACGCCACGGTTTCATGAAACCTGGGAAATCCTACGGTGGAGACTGGAGAGTCGTAGAAATCAACGGGGGGGATCTGTATTCTGTGCAAGCCACTGTCGATAATTCGTTGTTTGTTATTTTTGGACAGTTTTAAAGTGTCGCCCTCCTGCGTCAGACGATAACGGAGACTGGCTCGTGGAACCATTCAGACAGAACAAAAGGGCTGATTATCGTCAGCTCTTAATTAAGCGGTAGCTAACACTACTTCTCTCTCTCTCTCTCCACATTATACGAGGTTTATTAATTAAAATCCATCCTCAGAGGCGATAATATCCCGTATTATTGTCTGTTTCGATATGAAATTTTCAATCGATTGAGTTACATCGTACCCACCCAGTGTCTGCATAGCGCATTTGAGCCCCGGGGTCGCGCGGATACTCATTACCCCCAGGGGCTTTGATTATCGTTAATTGATTTTAACTTTGGGAATTTAATCGAATCTCTGCCACCGACACTTCAATCACCCTGCAGTCGGCGATTGATATACAAGATTGGAAGAGAGGTCTCATTACTTCCTTCCGTTCGTCACGATCATCCTCGTGTACCTGGGTAAATATGGTATCGGGATACTTCGAGGCCACGAATATAGGATACAAAGGGGTTGAATATATTCATGAGAATTTCGGGACGACCAATATCACGACGGAACATTTTGAAACAACGTCATCATCCGTAATCGATGGATGGGAGAGGAGGAAATTGACGCTCGCGAAGTTTCCCAGGATCCAGATCATCGGTCTGTCCGCGGGGAGAATCAGGTTCCCCTACGTTTGAATCGAACTGAATTTATCGACCGTGCAGTTTGTAGCCCAGACCTCTGGGTTACTGGGTACGTATCTGCCAGTAGACCAGGATATGGGATAGTTATACGTAAGTAGGTATACTGCAGCCACCGCAGGGGGCTGTTTGAACCATCTGTCAAAATTACGTACATATCTATCTGGTATATGTACGTATGTCTGTATATACACAATCGTTTTGTGTTCACCGATCCGAATGTACACGGTGTACGAAAATGGAACTGTAATCGATTCCTGATTAACAAACATTTTTCGAAGTCGCATCTCACGGTTTGTACATACACTCGAGCTTATCTCGCGAACGGAGTGTCTCACGAGATAATTCTTGAAACAAAAATGCTGGGGATTTTTGTTACCTACAATTTTTGTCTGAAGTGTTTTTTCGAGAAGTTAACCAGTGTAGAGATAACTGCGAGAGAAGATGTAAAGATCGTTGCGAAGAAGAGTCATTTCCAGCTAAGATTATCTCTTTAACCGTTAAACCAATGAAAAAATTGTTCCTACAAAAAGTGTGGAGAACTTCAATATGCAAAATTATTGTTTAGGGTATTTTTGCGATAGATGAAGCATCACGGAGATATCAGCATGATAATACTGTAAACTTGAATTCTAAACGAAAACGAACGACATCTTCTGTTTTATAGATTGACTGAAGCTCATCTCCTGAATGGATAGTCTCACAAAATAATTCCTGAAACAAAAAAGCTGGGATATTTCAATACCTACAAGTTTTGTTTGAAGTTTTTTTCCGAGAAGTTAACGAGTGTGAAGATAACAGCAAGAGAAGAAATTAAAGATCGAAGGTAAGTTGCAAAGAAGAGTCATTTTCAGCTAAGATTATCTCTTCAACGGTTGAACCAGTGAAAAAATTGTTCCTACAAAAAGTGTGAAAAACTTCAATACCCGCAATTTTTGTTCACGGTATTTTTTCGATAGATGAAGTATCACGAAGATATGATCAAACTTGAATCTTTGAACGTAAACGACACTCCACTATCAACGGTTATAATTTTGTCATTTGTTCATCAACTTCTCGACATAGCTTGCCACACAATACGTAGAGAGGGTTTGTGTATGCCACTTATAATACATGGTATAACAGACTTGGATGCAAATGGCACGTAAATATAGGATGACACGTGGAACTGGCAGTCGCACTCGCCCCGGAGTACCACACGCGGTCGCGTCGCAGCAAAATGAAATTTAAATAATTAACCACACACACACACACACACACAACCAAATATACAAATACCCAGAGCCGGACACTAGTAGGCTAATGATAAACATAACAACCGCAACTGGAGTGCTGCACAAAGAACAAGATCCACAACGCTAAACTAGCGTCACCCCATCTCTTAACCCAGACAAATGAGAAAATAAGAGAATGATTTCACTCCGATGATCGTCATGAGGAACTCAAGAGAAAATTCAACTCTAATTTCGGGGTCAAAAAAGGAACAACAACAACAACAACAACAAAGAAAACGACGGTTATTTATAGAGGCTATAGTGTAGCATAATTATCGGGGTGGTAAAAAAAGGGGAAAAATTGTGAGGGTTGGAATGAATGGAGGAACGAATGAAAGGCACCGCTGTATCGAATCGCGTGTGTGTATGGTATGAAGTTTAACACCGTTCGAATCAATTATTACCTCGCCAGGTGCAACCCCATGGAATTCTCTTTCATCCCCCGAACACATTAATATAGTCATAGTGTGGAGTTCGCCTTATTTGACTCGGTACTTGTGTATACTAGAAATTGTATATTTCGGTCACACACCCCAAATATTTCACGATGACATACGATAGGTAATTATATTATTACTCTTATAGTATGTGAAGTCTGATTACATACCTGCACCGGAGCTAATAACTGTCGTGTGTCGTGAGTGTGAGAGGCTTTGGGAGTTTGTTAACAAATATTGAACACTGCACACAGCTAAACTTCCGGTGTACCACGTACCACCCCGTGTGTCGCCGATTGGGTTATGTATCGTGTATATATCCTAGAACGGAGATAAGATAAGGCGGAGAAATTAGGTCAGGAACCGTATGGGTGTTGGACCTTGGTTTAATTGGACCACGGAAATTCCCGCGGTTATGTAACACACTGTTTAGTAACGTGGCTGTACCTAAATTCCGGAAGTCGAGATAAATCCGACAACGAACTTATTGCGCAAACTTATGATATCGTGCTGTTTTGTTAATGAGGTTAATTGAATTGCTTTTTTATTATTAGGATCTGACGAGTGTTTTTTTTTTGTTTTTGTTTTCAATTAACATTCGATCAATCATATTTATCGTCGAGTTGGCATTCATCAGAATAATCATAGCCCGGATCAATAGCTTTAAAATCAGGGGTTGATGAACCCTCTAGCTCAATCCAGACGGAAGATATTGGGATCCATGTATTCATGCTCGATTTTATCAAAAACTGTTGGTTCTATCAAAATATATCTAGGAATATAAAAGATGCGTTTTGAACGAAGCTACAAGTTTTGTTTGAAAAATTTTTCCGAAAAACTCATAGTTACGGGGATAATCGCTGGTGAATATATTCATATTCGATGAAACATTCCGAAATCAATATTAGAAAGTTTATACATGGTCGATTTCTCAAAAACTGTTGGTTCTATCAAAAAACACTTCGGAATATAAAAGATGCGTTTTTAACAGAGCTAAAATTTTGGTTTGAAGATTTTTTCCGAGAAACTTATAGTCGCGGAAATAATCGTTGGCGAATGAATTCATATTTGATGAAACATTCCGAAATGAATATTAGAAAGTTTATACATTGTCGATTTTTTCAAAAACTGTTGGTTACATCAAAAAACACTTCGGAATATAAAAGATGCGTCTTGAACAGAGCTACAATTTTTCTTCAAAGAATTTTTCTGAGAAACTTATAGTCGCGGAGATAATCGTTGGCGAATGAATGAATATTAAATGAAACATACTGAAATCAATATTGGGAATTAAATATTCAATAAAATTGTTTCTTCAATTATAAAATCAAGTATTCCATGTGTGTCACAGGTATACTACGAATACCTACATACTGTATACGTAGGGTAATTTTCCTCCTCGCGTTAGTTTCGACGGTGTACGTCTATTTCCGTTTGCGGAAAGCCGGAAGTTGTTGTTATACTGCGTGGAAGATAGGATAAAGGAATAGAATATTACGGTAAAATTCTACTCCTACTCCATGTATACCTACACTGCCTCATATTACAACAATTTATAGGTAGCCCGGTATGCATGAGCCCCACGACATGGCGGATATAATAATGATTACAGACCACGTTTTCGAGTTATATTTAGATACAGGTACTTGTACAGAGCAGCAAACGATTTTAGATTATTTATTATTTATATTGTGTACGCGATACGGTGCAGAAGAATATACCTCGGTTAATTTTTCTTCCTTTTCTACTTTCCTGTTTCTCAATTTTTCAACAAATTACGTTATCATTTATTCATCCGAGTTTTATCGAGGCTCTCGGGACGGTGGAAAAACTCCACTATTATTTCACAGTGTTCAATAATAGAGAAACTGGAATCCCAGACTCGTCAGCAGAAAAAAAAAACTACAAAAATTCAGTCACAAAACTGTCGAAATCAATCCAAATGCTGCTCCACGTTTGATCGTCAGTTTTAATCACCTGATATCCGCATGCAATTTGGCGGGTAGATATATAAATTTATTTTTATTACCATTATACCCATAGCACTGCCGATATATCGAACGGGTATATTCGGGGATTGGACCCATTTTCACAGAGATAGTTGTTTGACGTTTTAATTAAAACGGTATTGAAAAAAATCGGAAATTTTTCCGTTCGACCGTGATTATCTCGACATTGATTAGTTTTTGTCAATAATTCTTCAGACATAAATTGTAGCTCTGATTAAAACCCGTCTTTTATCTCCTTAGACGTTTTTTCATAGAACGAACAGATTTTGAAAAAATCGACTTCCCAAAATTGATTTCGGAGTGTTTCATCAAATATGTATGAATTCATTCACCAGCGATTATCTCCGTGACTATAGGTTTCTCGGAAAAATTCTTCGAACAAACATTGTAGCTCTGTTCAAAACGCATCTTTTATATCCTAAGACATTTTTTGATGGAACCAACAGTTTTTGGACAAATCGATCATGTATCACCTTTTCAATATTGATTTCGGAATCTTTCATGAAATATGACTTCGTTGACCAGCGATTATCTCCGTGACTATAAGTTTTTCGGAAAAATTCTTCAAACAAAAATTGTAGCTCTGTTCAAGACGCATCTTTTATATCCTAAGACATTTTTTGATAGAACCAACAGTTTTTGGAAAAATCGATCATGTATCACCTTTTCAATATTTATTTCGGAATCTTTCATGAAATATGACTTCGTTGACCAGCGATTATCTCCGTGACTATGAGTTTCTCGGAAAAAAACTTCAAACAAAAATTGTAGCTCTATTCAAAACGCAGCTTTTATGTTCCGAATTATTTTTCGATAAAACGACAGGTTCTCGAGATAATTGCATGTACGTATCTCGCCACTGTATGTTTGTACAATAAAATCAAACAGCATAGGTCCATTATAATTCCCACAGTAAAAAGCGTGTGCCCTGTGTCGTTGTGGAAAAAAAAAAAACGAAGACAAGACAAGACAAGAAGAGAAAAGGAAAAAAAAACGGTCACAACTTCAACAACTTACTGCCCCCTCATACGAAACACACAGACACACACACACAGAACCCAAATTAGGGGAATTAAGTTGTTCATTTCTCTATCTGTCCATCTCTGACTCAACTCTACTGCATATTATGTGACTTTAGTGAGTAATAATTGTCTCGACGTCCCTATCTCGCCTCGTTCTCATTTATTTCCTAAATACCAACGTGTATTATATACATAACTATGTTACATGCGTCTTATTAATCCTAAAAAAAAACCTGGTACAATACCGCAACTAATGTAACCGCAGGCGGTAAGGACTAAATTCTACTATGAAAAGTCAAGACATGAGAATAAAAAAAATATATATACATATAAAAAATGAAACGAAATAATAAAAACAAAAGGAAACTTTGAACCGTCAAGAATGTGAAAAAAAACATGTCAAACTACTAAAAACCACGAACACTCACCACCGTCGACTGTAACCTCACTCCTATCAGCGATGGGCGATTCGGTACGGTTCGGTTCGGTCAGGTCATTAGTAGCAGACTAGGAAGTTAGAAGGCAGGTGTTTTTCGTGGAGAGAATTTCAAAAGTCAGATAATTTTTTACCTGTTTGAGTCGTAGAGGAAATTGAAATTAAAAGAAAGTCGAAAAAATAGTATATTATGCATCAAGGGAAGGAAGCAGGCGTTTTTTTTTTTTCGAGCACCGATTTTGCAAATTCGCGAGACAAAACGCCTGCTTCCTTCACATCACACATATTATATGTTATTTCATACCAAATATGCGTTAAAAACGAGTGAAAGTGAGGTTAGAACCATGAGAAGCACGTTCTCCGCCAGGGGCAGCACTTTCTTCGTTTATTTCACCGTTACTATGGTTACGAGAGTCTTTTTCTCCCCGTTGGCGATTTTTTTTTTGCCCCGGTCAAAAAACTGTGACTTCCATCCCGTTAAGGAGGGCAATAAACATGAGTTTTTAATCCATGTGTGGTGGAAAAAATTCAAAACCACGAATTACAAAAGTGAGGGGCGAGTGAGATGAGAGACCTCCACACCATTTTTTCGTTTTTGTTTTTCGGTCTAGTCAGTTTGTTGATTCTGCGGAACACAGCGAACTTCATGTATATATATTATATGCGTATATATGTATAGATAGTCGTCTCTACGTCTGAACAATGTTTTCATTAACCGAATACACGCGAGAAATATAAGCGGGGAGGGCAGATCGATCGCGAATGAATTACGCGGGCCGATCAATGTACCGGGTGTATCGCAAACCTAGGAAAAAAAAAAAAACAATTGTAAAAAATAATCACTGAATTAAAGATACATAGATGATAAATTTTTATTTCACAAATTTTTTTCAGAGTTCAGACAAAAATTGAACTATTTTTTTTTTCAGAGAGAAATGAGAGAATCAATGAAAAATAGTTACAGATAGCTTTTTTTTTTTTTTTTTTTTTATTGAAGCAAAAAGCACAAAGAAATTGTGATATGAATTTGTTTTTCTTTTTTTCACCCAAAAAAAGATATTATTATTAATTTTATTCAGAATTAAGGGTTGATTCAAAAATTTATACAGACGATAATTTTTTTATTGTTATTTTCAATTTCGAAAATTGTACTTTTATATCAAATCACAACAATTTTAGTGCTTTTTCTATTTGAAAAAATTTTAACCTTTACCGATTTTATCTGTTTTTTTTTTTCGTTTTTTTTTTTCTAAATTTCATAGTCGAATATAAAAATACTATAAAAAAATATCATCAGATAGAATTAATAACGTTATGAATAATTGAACTTTCCACCGTGTATAAATGTAATTTGTGTTCATCGGATCCGTCATACATGGGTACTGTGGAGTGAGAGAGAGAGAGAGATGTTTCCAAGTATACAGCTACAGCAATGACCGCAGTTCGGTCATTCCTATAACAAGCGTTGGTTGAATTTTAGTTGGAAACATGTACACAACACGCGGTTGTGCTCTGTACAATTCTCTATGTATGTAGTCTACATACCCGATTTACATAGAAATGTATATACATACTAATTCTCACGTATATGTATGCATATACGTTTAGCTAGCTTTTGATTATCTATGTACATTCTATGTGACCCCCTGCAGTTTATGCACTTTCGTATATGCGAGCTTTGTTACGCAGAATCGACTGATTAAGCGCAGTTAATATCCTACCGATTATTTGCTTCTCGTTTCGCAACTATTCTACATTTTTGCAACATTTTTAGTGATGAAAAGAACTGGAAAAAGGTCCGTGATGTCAGACAGACACATCGAAAAGCACGAGAATAAGGGAAGAAAAATTCAGTAAAGAAAAAATATTCTCTAAATTGCCCAAAAAGCACACAGAATATATGATGAAAAAAAAACAGATAATATAAAGTACAGTTGAAAGAAATAATTCCAACGTCTCAATGAATAATTTTGTGCACAAAAAGCTCAACAAAGGATAAAAAGATTCAGATATAATTGTGTTGTAGGTGAAAAACTGCTGTAAGATAGTGGATATAAAGAAGAAAAAACAGTGGAAAGGAGACAGTGTTGAAAAAAGCGGAAAAAAGAGCTATAAAAGTTCTGAAAGCTATTGAAGATTCGAAAAAAGCACAATAGAAGTCGAAAGTAAGGCAATAAAAACAGAAGTGGCAAGACTAAACGGACAAAAGTCACTAAAAGCTTGTAAAAGAACGAGAAGATCACCAAACTAAAGAATAAGCGTAAAATTTATTTGAAAAAAAAAAACGGAATTGAAACTGGAAATCAACGAACCGAAGTGAAATAAAGTCCTCAAAAGCTCACGAGGTTGTAAAAAGGTGAAAAAAAAACTGCTGGATCAGAAAAGGCGAAATAGAGACTGCGGGGAATAAACTAAAAGTGAAGTAATGAGAGAAATTGTACAAAAGCATGAGGAACTACAATGAGGTACTCGAAAGCTCGAGTGACTCGAAGAAGCACAAAAAGTAACAGCAATGCAAAATAGAAACTGGAAATGAATTAATCAAGGAAATTGAAACAAATATTCAATAATTAGCCGAGGAGCACGAAAAAGCATAATGAATTCCTACAAAGCACTGCAGATTCAAAAAAGCTCGAATAGCATTAAAAAGCTGAAGTTAGTAATCGAATAAAGGACGTTAACGAGAGCTAATAAATTCTACGCGAGGAGTCAAGCGAACTCGAATAAAGCTCCTGAAAGCACAAGAGACTCGAAAAAGCACAGAACGTATTATAGCAGCTGAATAGAAACTATAGAAATTTATAAGTACTTGAGACAAAATTGCTATAAAATGAAAGCTGATTATTTTTCCAGAAGCACGAAAAAAGATCTTGAAAAAGCTCAAAAAGCATGAGTAATGAAAAATTGTGGATTGACAAGAAATTCAATGAACTAGATTGAATAATTTGTCTAAAGCACAGAGAACTTATTGATGTAAAGCTCGAATCACAACAACAACAAAAAAGCGTGAAAAAGCACAGAACAAAAGCCGTAGAGGATTCTCGAGCGTGCGAATGAAATTGAAGTCACCTGAACGGTGTTTCCAATCTACGATTAAATTCATCAGGATACGATGAAGGGAAAAAGCTTTATTGACGAATGACGGAGCTTTCATGAAAAATTTTTGGTTGACAAGAAATTCAATGAACTAGATTGAATAATTTGTCTAAAGCACAGAGAACTTATTGATGTAAAGCTCGAATCACAACAACAACAAAAAAGCCTGAAAAAGCACAGAACAAAAGCCGTAGAGGATTCTCGAGCGTGCGAATGAAATTGAAGTCACCTGAACGGTGTTTCCAATCTACGATTAAATTCATCAGGATACGATGAAGGGAAAAAGCTTTATTGACGAATGACGGAGCTTTCGTGAAAAATTTTTGGTTGACAAGAAATTCAATGAACTAGATTGAAGAATTCGTCTAAAGCACAGAGACCTTATTGATGTAAAGCTCGAAGCATAAAAACAACAAAAAAAGCGTGAAAAAGCACAAAACAAAAGCCGTAGAGGATTCTCGAGCGTGCGAATGAAATTGAAGTCACCTGAACGGTGTTTCCAATCTACGATTAAATTCATCAGGATACGATGAAGGGAAAAAGCTTTATTGACGAATGACGGAGCTTTCGTGAAAAATTTTTGGTTGACAAGAAATTCAATGAACTAGATTGAAGAATTCGTCTAAAGCACAGAGAACTTATTGATGTAAAGCTCGAATCACAACAACAACAAAAAAGCCTGAAAAAGCACAGAACAAAAGCCGTAGAGGATTCTCGAGCGTGCGAATGAAATTGAAGTCACCTGAACGGTGTTTCCAATCTACGATTAAATTCATCAGGATACGATGAAGGGAAAAAGCTTTATTGACGAATGACGGAGCTTTCAGAAAACAGTTTCGATGTGTTGGTGGTGGGTGGAAGTAGGTGTCTAGACGTTAAGTGTATTGAAAGTACGATAAAGTTGTGTCGCGAAAAAGCGCCCATAGGTATAGTTACGTAACGTACAACGTGAACTAGAGAAAAAAAAAAGAAGAAGTGGAAATTGTGTTCACATGAAAAGATGAAAAAAAAGGTCATTTTTATACCGACCTTTCGATCGAAATGGCACTTTGTAAATTGCTACGTACTTCCTCGTCGCCCTGCAGGTTCCGTATATGTTATATAGTACTTTTATTAAAAAAAAAAGTTTCTTTAACGTCGGAAGATTACATAAAAGTTTTCATGTTTGTCATTTCTCTCTCTTTTTTTTACATAAAAAACAGGAAATTGAAAATATCCACTATTTAGAAAAAATAAAAAATTGATGTTTATCATATTTTCAAGTTCAAGCTTTCATTTTTGAATTACTGTCTATTTTGTCTTTCCGCTAGTTTTTTAATTCATTCTTTTTTTCTTATCTATGTAAAAAAAATTCTTCTCAATCAACGCTAAAATATTTCTACCGAGCTTTTTTTCTTTTAAATCTTTTGTTCTCGATTATCGAGCTTTTTTGTAATTTCTTATCCTCTGTTTCACGCCACAATTTTTTTTCACTGAGCTTTTTGTCGGTTGCAGTTAGATTTTATCACAACTGTTCGAATATTATAATAGCCAGAGCTTTTACCGTGCTTTTTATATAGTTTTTCGCCCTAATCCCAGAATTTGTGAAAGACCAGATTCGAAAATATTTGCTGTACTATTTCGTCGTGTAGTCCGAAATCCAACAGGAATGTCTTCAACGAAACCTGAAAGTTGAGCTTTTTTCTACTTGTACATCAGCTTTCTGGGTTGACATTCTGTTACCTACCTCCACCTTCACTTCCTCCTACTGAATCCTGGGCCCATTACGCCGATTGAAACCTCGAACACGTTCCATTTTAATCTTTCTTGCTTTCTATCTCTCTCGTTTTTCCTTTTTCATACTCACATTTTCTTTTTCTTCTTCATTCTTTCATCTCTTCATATATAGTATATTGTGATCCTCACGGACCAACGAAATATCATACAATAATAATCCAACTGGACCGAGGATTTCAGAAATCCCCAACACGAATACTACATTCTATTTTCTTTTCTCCTTTTTTTAACTTCCCGTTTCTCTGTTTTCAGAGAAAAATCGAAGTTATTGTGATCACCCCGAAAACGAAAAGTTGAGTTTTTGTTTGAGACACAACAAAAACTAGCCGGTTTTAGCCAAAAAGCTCATCGCTTTTTTGCGTAAGGCACGATCGCAGAGTGCTGGTTTGTTTTGAAATAGTGTTCAAATCCCCCAAAAATTTCAAAATTTTGATTCGTGATTAGAAGGCTGAATTCCAAAGCTCGCTATTATGTTCAAAATTGACAAAGATAGCAATCGCCATTTCTAAAATGGAAGTCGGATCGAGTACACAAACAAAATTGCACATCTGCAGACTGAAAACAGTATCCAGTGCGAATTTCATCAAAATCGGTTCAGCGGTTTGGCTAAGCTCGTGTTTACAAGCAACTTCAACGATTTGACACCGAGACGCAGGTGCCGGAAAAATCCTAAAAAATTTCCAAAATTTTGATTCCTGATTAAAAGACAGTATTCCAAAGCTCGTTGTTGTATCTTCAAAATTGACAAAGTTAGCAATCGCCATTTCTGAACCGGAAGTCGGATCGAGTAAACAAACAAAATTGCACATCTGCAAACTGAAAACAGTATCCAGTGCGAATTCCATCAAAATCGGTTCAGCGGTTTGGCTAAGCTCGTGTTTACAAGCAACTTCAACGATTTGACACCGAGACGCAGGTGCCGGAAAAATCCTAAAAAATTTCCAAAATTTTGATTCCTGATTAAAAGACAGTATTCCAAAGCTCGTTGTTGTATCTTCAAAATTGACAAAGTTAGCAATCGCCATTTCTGAACCGGAAGTCGGATCGAGTACACAGACAAAATTGCACATCTGCAGGCTGAAAACAGTATCCAGTGCAAATTTCATCAGAATCGGTTCAGCGGTTTGGCTGAAACCGTGTTTACAAGAAATGGGGGGGTCACATACACCACTCTTGAAAATGCTCGAAAACGACTACCCAGGTGCCAAAACGTGCTCCCTACATGATTTCAGAATTTTTTCTCGATCCGACGTTTTTAGCGATGGCGAATGTATAAGGCACTCCGTTTTTAACGATCGTGCCTAATGACGATATCTTGAGAACGAATCAACGGATTTCAATGAAATTTGGTACCATATGGTTTTTTTTATCGCTGATCACGAATCTGGAGTCAGTTTTGCAAAATTTCCATTTGGCGTATTCGATGTGCTGCAAAAAAAGTAAAAACATTTGGATTTGGATGAAACTTGGTACTCGTGGGTTTTTTGGGTCACTGATCACGAATCTGAAGTCAGATTAGCGAAATTCAAAATGGCGAGTCCGATTTGCTTGGAAAAATACTAAAAACATTCGAAATCTTACGGAAATTTGTACTCGAAGGTTTTTTGAACCGCTGATCAAGAATCTGAGGTCAGATTTACAAATTTCAAAATAGCTGAGAACAAAATAAATCACGGGAAGTTTGGAGGCTGGCTCATAGTCAGCCCAAATCCGCTTGTTTTTTTTTTTTTTTGTCTCTCTATCAAATTACATTTATTTTTGAACAAAGAATGATCATTTCCGTTTTCTCTCGTTTTTCTTCTACCAAAATTTCACTAAATTTCTTGTTATCAGAAAGAATTGGAAGAAAACTTCTTTAAAAATAATCAAATTATCATTTTTGCGCTAAAAATTCGATAAAATTTTTATTACTCTTACTTTCTAGTTTCTTCCTATCCGAATATCTTTTACTTCTTCCTCGCTCAATGGAACTAATACTTTTACTACGGCTTCGAGGCAGTTTAAGGCAGGGATTAACGAACGAAGTTGAATATATTTAGGGCCTCTATATGTATTACGTAAGATTTAATGGGTCAACGTTACGATTAGCGATATTTAAAATTAAATTACGAGGCAGATTTATCCCTCTAGTTATACAGCTCGAAGCCTTTCCCCAATTTTTTTTTCTCCTCTTCTTCTTTATTTATCGCCTCCAGCGATTCCTTCACATCTCACTCGTTTTTCGTGGCCTGTATAACAACAATTTTTCTTCTTCTTCTTCTTCAAAAGTAGCTAAAATTGGGGGATGAATAAAAGATCCAAGTTAAATCATCGAAAAGTGATTTCCTGCGATTTCAATTGATTTTTAACCCATCTAATGCTATTCAAAGCCGTTAGAACAGATGAAAAAATAATTTTATGACTGAATTCACGTTATTTTGAAAAATTTCAAAGCGATTTCAAGCTTTTTTCCGAACGACCTTAGAGTGCTTGGCGATACATCAACTATCACTGTCCGTTATAGTACATATCTCGAATTTCAGCGAAGAAAACGGTATTATAGCCACGGATGAAAAATGTTTAAAAAAAAAAAAAAAGAAAATGGAAAAGTCTTTACTTCGCTGGCAGAAGGTACGGTTTGCAGTCCTGTGGGGTACTTGGGCTATGAGAGAACCACCTCTAAACTCGACCCTCAACGTCCGAACCCATCCTTTAAGCTCTCAAGCTCCTCGGGGCTTTTACCAGATAGATAGACATAGAAATATCTCTATGGTAGCAACTACAATGCTCCTCCACCTCTATTTTCCAAACGTCTTCTCCTCTAGTCACTCGTCTCTCATTTTTAACTTCCCGTTTCTCTGTTTTCAGAGAAAAAACGAAGTTATTGTGATCACCCCGAAAATGAAAAGTTGAGTTTTGACTAAATCTTCACATTTCGAGGTCCAAAGAATCACCTCCGACTATTTTCAGTTTGACGTCTGCGTGTGTGTGTGTGTGACCACATTTTTGTCCGCGCGATATCTCGAGAACGCGTAGTCGGATTTCGATCAACTTGGGCTCAATCGACGGGGCTTTTCTTAACTTAGAACTGATTACATTTTGGCTTCCATCGGATTAGTACTTTTTGAACTATTCAAATAACAAAATTCTAAAAAAACACCAAAAATGACGATAGCTTGAGAACGAATCAACGGGTTTCAATTAAATTTGGTACCGTATGGTTTTTTTGATCGCTGATCACGAATCTGAAGTCAGTTTTGCAAAATTTTCATTTGGCGTATTCGATATGCTGCAAAAAAACTAAAAACATTTGGATTTGGATGAAACTTGGTACTCGTAGGTTTTTTGGGTCACTGATCACGAATCTGAAGTCAGATTAGCGAAATTCAAAATGGCGAGTCCGATTTGCTGGGAAAAATACTGAAAACTTTTTTTGAACGGCTGATCAAGAATCTGAGGCCAGATTTACAAATTTCAAAATAGCTGAGAACAAAATAAATAACGGGAAGTTCGAAGGCTGGCTCATAGTCAGCCCAAACCCGCTTGGTTTTTTTTTCTGTCAAACTCAGAAAATTTACTCAATTTTTGAAGAAAAAATCTCGTCTGCAGTTTTCATTGCGACTATGAGCCATTGTTTGAAATTTTGTTATTTTGAATTTTGCGAATCTGCTGGAAGTGGAAATCAGTAAAAACTCTATCCTTTTTTTCATTTTCGGATTGATCAAGTTAAAAAAGGCCAATCAAGTTCGATTTTTTAGACTTTTTTTGTATCCTTCTTGTTTCGAGTTGGTCTAATTGGGTCGCGAAATTGGTATTCGATCGTTATATTCGAATCTGCGTGATGGTTGCAAGCTTGGTGCACTGGAGGCAGTGAGTGTTTCATCGCGAGAACGAATAGAACATACTCTGGTGAAAAAGAGAGAAAGGAGAATGGAGGATGGAGGGTCGAATTGTTTAGAAATAATGGGTGATGGCCGTGTGCCAATCGCCCGCCAACTGAGTTCGACGAGCATCCGCGAAGCTTTCCACTATATAAAAAACACAATCGACGCAAAAAATCGGAACGCCAAACGCCAAAAGCGGAACGCGAATCACATATAGAACATTCCCGTTTTTTATCCACGCAATATTGTTGAATTTTGAGGCCAATTTCACTTTTTTTTTAAACACAATTCTTCATCTTGTGCTTTTTTTGTTACAAAAAAAGAGAAGCTTGAGATGTAGAGCGAGAGAAAGAAAATAAAAAAAACTAAATGAAGACAAAAAACTAAAATTTTCGAGGCTGGCTACAAGAAGTAGAGAATTTAAAGATAGAATAAAGAAAATTTAGATCAAAACATGATCGCTTGTGAGTCGAGTTTTACAGTCCAATTAGACACGGAGAGAAGCCTGGTTCTCTTAGTCGTCGTCGTATTGATGTTAGTTTATTGCACCGGTAATAATTATATCGACAGTTTTATTTCATCTTAATTACGTAAATTGAGGATAATACGCCGCGCGTAGGTTGCCTAGAATTTATTCATGCCATCTTTCATTCCAGCAATAAAAACGAAAGCCGAATTTTCTATTTTAAACCCACCGATTCTCTGTTTCGAGAGAAAGTGTCTAAATTTCTCTTCATTAGGCGTCGATTTTCACTTTTTGAGGTTAGAGTCTGTGCACACATCGATTCTTTGACCGACGATATCTCACGAACCAGGCACCCGATTTGGATCAAATTAGTCTCAATCGACGCGGTTTTTCTGAACTTAGAACTGCTCCAATTTGAGATTCGATCGGTTCAACAGTTTTTCAATTATTTAGAGAACAAAATTCCCCAAAAAGAAGACAAAAACTACGATATCTAGACATCGGGTCAACGGATCTGGATGAAAATTGATTCTAGAAAGTCTTTTGGATCGCTGATCACGAATCTGAGCTCAGATTTTGAAAATTCAAAATGGCGAATCAAGTTATAAAATATTCCCATGTCGATAAAAATTGTCTGTAAAAAAACAGTTTGTTCTGTGGAATCAGATTCAGGAACAAGAAGTCGATCCACACAGAAAGACGGACAGCAGACAGAAAGAGTGAGAGATTGATTAGATATTGAAGCCAAAATAGTTGGAAAAAAAAGGAAAGAAAAAGTGAATTCTTATCAAGACTTCATTGTGCGATGTAGGAAGCAGAAGCAAAAAAAGAAGAAGAAGGTAGAAGTATATGGCGTGTTTTGTCCGTTGCGGGAACCTGAGCCTAACCTACGTGTACGAGGAAATGGGTATAATAGATCGGTTGATGAACAATGCTTAGTGAGTGATGGGGAGAACGAACGTAAGAAACGGTGATTAGAACGTAAAATAGAACAAAGTTACAACGAGGATGGAAGAAATAATGAAATTTTTTTTTCTTTCTCAAGGTTTACTCGATTTCTGGGAATCTATCTCACATACTGGGTACTCGGTATCGAAAATAACCAAAAATACTATGATTCTAATCGAAAAGCACTCATTTTTTTTATTTTTATTTTTTTTATCAAAGTAATGATAGATTTTCATATAAAAATCTTAAAGCATGTTGTAATTTTTCTCTTAGAAAAGAAAAAAAAATCGTTGATCTTGTGAATGAAGCATGTATAACGTGAGTGTCAACGTCTCCACAGTTCAAGTCATGTGGTAAAATGACGATGATGTGGTAAACGCCTGTTTCCCAGCAAATGTATCTCGTCATTCTAATTCTAATAATAATATAAACGTTAGTAGAGCAGAAGAAGACCACACAGTTTCTTCGCAGATTCCTTTGAAGTGGATCAGCACACTTAGTGTATATTACTGCGAAACCGTTTATTATTAAACGTCGTTAATTATACCCAGTACGAGTGTGATTCACGTGATCTGATTCCCGGTATTTTGCTTTTTCCTCAAAATTTCATGTCAAAGAATCTTTCATGATTATCTAGAATCGACGATAACAGTGTCCATGATTTTGAGGATGGCCAGAATCGTAAAAAACGGTAGCGAGGAGGACCCAGAAAGACTGAAAGCCAGCTGACGCGATCGGAGCAGAGGCCTGAGGATATAATTGTAAATTGCATAATCGGAGCTTGATGCTATCTAGAGCCGGGCGATGACGCGACCCCGCGGTTACCGGGTCGGTTTTAAACGCGTTTGCCTGACCGATTATGACTCATGAATAAACGGTGATGGTCGAATACAACTAACTCACATCCGACTTACGCGTGGTCAACGAGATAACTCTGTGACGTCAAAATGCGCATCGTAATTAAGGATTTCATGATTCAAAAATACTGCTTCCACCAAAAGTTGACGCTTTATCTCTGAAGAACGAAAATCGATGGTGTTTTTTCTCATCCAAGTCGATATCTGTCACTAGAATCTTCGATGAGGCACTTAGATTCTAGTTTTTCCACTATCTTGTCGGTCAAATTTCCCATCAAGTCCCTAGATTCTATTTTCTCGTTATGATATGTCATAAAATCCCTAGATTGTTTGATATGTTGTCACTAGAATGTGTGATAAAATCACTAGCTTCCATTCTTTCCACTAGCTTGTCACTCAAATTTTCTACAAAGTTCCTAGATTCTATTTTCTCGTTACGATATGTCATAAAATCCCTAGATTGTTTGATATTTGTCACTAGAATCTGTGATAAAATCACTAGCTTCTATTATTTCCACTAGCTTGTCACCCAAATTTTCTATAAAGTCCCTAGATTCTATTTTCTCGTTACGATATGTCATAAAATCCCTATATTGTTTGATATGTTGTCACTGGAATCTGTGATAAAATCACTAGCTTCTATTATTTCCACTAGCTTGTCACCCAAATTTTCTATAAAGTCCCTAGATTCTATTTTCTCGTTACGATATGTCATAAAATCCCTAGATTGTTTGATATGTTGTCACTGGAATCTGTGATAAAATCACTAGCTTCTATTATTTCCACTAGCTTGTCACCCAAATTTTCTTTAAAGTCCCTAGATTCTATTTTCTCGTTACGATATGTCATAAAATCCCTAGATTGTTTGATATGTTGTCACTAGAATCTGTGATAAAATCACTAGCTTCCATTTTTCCAGTGGCTTGTCACTAAAATTTCCTATAAAGTCCCTAGATTATATTTTCTCGTTATGATATGTCATAAAATCCCTAGATTCTATGTTTTTGTTAGAATATGTGATGAAATCGTTCAATTGTTCAACGTTTGTCACCAGAATCTGCAACGGAATCCCGGAATTGTATTTAACAATCGAACAATCTCGTTGAAACTACATCCTCGACCCCTTTTCGACTCTTATCACCAGGATATATCAGAAAATCCCTAAATTGTTCGAATTTGTCACTAGAATTACCAATCAGAATCCCTAGATCAGTTTTCTTTCTATAATGTCGGATTCGAACCTGAAACCGTTTGTTTCTTTGTTGCCATAAAACGCCTCAGAAAATCCCTAGATCCTAAAATGTCACTAGCATATTATTCCTGGCCTTATTTTCGACCCAACTGACCTTAACTCAACAATTCGGTGTGAGTATCATATTAAAAAAAAAATGTGCAAAGGTCTTTCGGTAGACTATAACTCAAAGTGTTGTAGCTAAGCAAAGAAACAAGATATAAGGTTGTTCCAAAGTGTATTTTGAAGCTCAAAATGTCAGCTTTAAGACACAATTTCATGAATAATATCATATATAAAGACTGTTTCAATCCCAGCTTTTATACCACTTTTAATCAACTTCCACACAAAATTTACAGACTTATCTTTTCCCCTTGTTGTTTAATCTCAAAACAAAAAACAAAAAAGGGTAAAAAAAAAACGGAAAAACTTCAAGCCTGTCGGTATAGGTGACGAGTGGTGTAGATCTATATATACGTTTACCCACGTCAAGTGGAATAATCCCCGAGGGGCTAAAGGGGGGGGGGAGATAAGAAAAGTAAATTTTTAGAATTCCACACACACACACACAGATATATATTTTTTTCTCCCCACCAATCGATTCGAACCGATTGGCTATCGATTTGTCTGAATCACGAAGCTCGATAAACAGTGTACACACTACACCATACGTTTATGGCCGCGTACGTCGTGTCGGGTCGCTTCGCGCCCCGGTGCTGGAGTCCCTGTTATCGGTAGTATAAATATTGACATGTGATTTAGGTGTATCAGCGGACGAATACACGCAGGGATAATTTTTTTATTCTTTCATTTTCTCTTTCCAATACCGTTTTCCGTTGCTTTTTATCTGTACACTGTCTTCTCTCTCCTTCTCTGTTTCACAAACTCCACGGTATATGCTTCAATTATCCGAGTGTAAAAAAGTAAAAACAAGAAAAACCTCGCGATAAGCAGAACAATACCAGATGCGACGTGGAATCGAATGAATCACGAGCCTCGAAGTACTTTTTCATCGATTGATTCTCGCATGTGCATGTCTTCTCTCTTGACAGTTAATTTACAGTCGTCGATATATCATCACACTGCAGTTTCTTCTTCCACTAGGTTCTTTTTTTTTTCTTTTTTTATGCCAATGATAATTTGCTTTCTTCGAGAAGTGAACGGGACTTGATATGTTTGGACTAAAAGTCAAGCAGGTGAGAGCTGCACGCTCCCAAGACGTAGGCTCTCAGGGCTCTTGTAAATGGTTACCTAAACCTAACCCAGAGCCTAAACTGTGTGTCCATAACGTAGATTATGGGCACCTGCAGCAACAGCAACGGGGTCCGAAACAGCCGTCGATTCCCACACAGTTACTGGGTAGAGGGGAAATTAATACGTAATGGAAATTTGAGATGTCCGATTCTGCGCAAACACAGAGGGTCGTTCGTCTTCCAATTTGTGTCTAATTAGAGTCCACCGAATCCCTATCCACTGTTTTCCAACTCAATAATCCGCTGCGACGAAGAACCTATTCCGATTTTATCTCATCATCTTCAATATCACGGAAAAAAGTGTCCCACAAAATTTGTAGAGGAACAAAAAACGAAAGTTTTTTGTTCAATGCATTTTTTCGTCGCATCATCGGTACACAGTTTTCTGGTAGTTTGAATATCTGATAAACTCCCCGACGAACCGTTTACTTGTGTTTTCAAATTCTAGATTAAAATTCTCTACGAAATCCCGAGATTCTACTTTCTAACTAGAATATCTCGTAAAATAACCAGATTTTTTACTTGAATTTGTAATATACTACAATTTTTTTCTACTAGAAAATTTGATTTAGGCCTAAAACCATTCGTTACTACAAAATATCTCATAAAATCCCTAGATTTGTTCCTAGAATTTGTAATCAAAATCCCTAGAGGATAAAATTTTATTACTAGAACATCCAATCGAAACCGGAAATCATTTGTTTTCTGGTTAGTTTGAAATATCATCAAAAATCCCTAGATTGTTCGATATATGTCACTAGAAATTGTAATAAAAATCCCTAGAGGGTAAAATTTTATTACTAGAATATCCGATTTAAACCTGAAATAATTTATTTGTTCTTTTGTTGCTATAAAGTATATATCAAAACAATCTAGGGATTTTATAAGATGTCACTAGAAATTGTAATAAAAATCCCTAGAGGATAAATTTTATTACTATAATATCTGAATCAAACCTGAAACGATTCGTTAGTTTCTTACGATAAAATATCTTGAAAAATCCCTAGATTTTATTGATATTTGTCACTAGAATTTATCACCAAACTCCCTAGACACGATTTTTCTCACTTGAATATCGTCTAATTGTTTGACCTCAGAAAATCCCTAGATCCTAAAATGTCACCAGTACCTAATTTCATTCTGGGCTTTTTTCATATGAATGAACTCAGATCAACACAAACAACGTAATTACGACCTCAAATTAGAAGATAACCGAGGAGCAATTCCCTAGATTTTTATACCCTCACCGTTTCGCCACCCCGGAGGCAATTGTAACGACGCAAGTTCCACCGCGGCTTCAGCTCTGATATTACATTGTATCGAACGTTGGGTGTGTAACCCCAAAGCACTTGCGACCTCTATGCCTCCACGGAACTCTGGGGCGTGCCACATGCCTGCCCGTAGCTGTACTACATCTGCATGTATGTAAGCTAACACCGACGTACCTCGTACACCTGGTTTCGAAGGTACGCGATGCCGTATGAACGGTTCACCAGCACCGGTCATCGTTCGACTGGACACACAGCGAGGTGAACCCGCGGTAGTCAGGGTTCGGGAAGGCGGCGTACTTTCTCATGGAGGCTAGGGAATTCTTTGTATACACGTAGGTAATTAGGGAGATGATCGATCACTGCACGCGCGGCACGGGAATCGACGTAACGTTGATTCGCAGATGATGAAAACTTTGAAATAGTGGCAGGAACGCGAACGACAACGAGATGTGAACAATGAACAGCGGTGAACAATGACCGGGCTGCCGTTTATGCTCTGCGCCTAACTCTCTGACTATGGAACAATCGGAATTCTCATCAACTACGACGGATTGCGAATCGTTAGAGAACGATGGACGGGGACAACGAACCTTGAACTCTTGGAGGCGAACTCATAACCTTGAACCGTAAAACAATACTTTGAAGACTAATTGTGTCCTTAAATAATTCGAATATATTTCACACCTCGATTGGACAGTGAATTTTTTGACTGTGAACAAGTGAACCTTGAACCTTGAACCTTGATGAATGAACAATGGAATACGACTTTACAGTGACCAGTTTTGGAGCTTAAAATTTGCACTCAAAACATGGAAAATGAAAATTGAAATTCATGAACATTCAACAGTGAATAAGTCATCTTGAACCTTGAATCTTGAACTATATTAGATGAACATTCGAATTTTGACTGTACAGTGAGCAGTTGTGGAGGTTGAACTTTTCACTAAAAGCATCGAAGTGAACGAAGTTTGAATTCCATGAACTAGTCAACAAGTTTTCTTCTGCCTTGAACCTTGAACTTCAATGGATCGACTGAATTGAATTGAATTTTGGAACGTGAACAGTTCTGGAACCCGAAAACAGTGGGATATGACTTTTTGATTACACCAACGAGTGAACTGCAAGTCTAATTTTAGAGCCTTTATCAGCTCGAGATGTAAACAGTTCACAGTCGATTAAGAACAATGGTTCGGTATAACTTGATCAATTGAACATCAACCATGTATCTTCAACGTATGTTGAACTTGAACTTCGATGCTCAAGGTTCGAACTGTGAACCGTGAACAGTGAATACTGTTGACATTGCTCATCGATAATCTTCGATTTTGAATTCTGAGGCTCGAACTGTGAACTGTGAACAGTGAACCTAATTGATATTGAACTTTGATAAACCGAAACTTCAATCCTTGATCAACTTCGGATCAAAAGCTCTGGAACACGAATCTTGAACGTTGAACAATGAACAGTGAACAAAGTTTCTGAGAAAGTAAGCCAACAAAGAGCAAGAATTTGTAGAAGACAAATAAATTCCTGAATTGACGTTGGTGCTCGATGACGAAGTCAGACTAGACAACGTGAACAGATGCTGACATCCGAATGTGGTCATGTACATATCACATTACTCAGAAGCCTCTCCACTCTGTATCCATATGGCAGTTGTATATATCAAATGAAATCATATCAAGAGAATTGTATAGAGCAGGTTTAATTGAATGATTGACTCTTCCCGCTCCACCCTTCTGCCACTTCTTCTTCTTCTTATTCTTATTCTTCATTTCATTTCACCATCTTACTCAGGCTATAAGCTACCATTATGAACCGAGGCGATCTTAGTCGTCCTACGACTCCGAGACCTCGGTACCTACTACATACCTTCTCTCTCTATATTCGAGTCTTGTTTCTTATAGAGACTACCTTCTGTAAGCACCCAACTACACACATCTCTTATACACAGCTGACGTAGCAAATTGCGATACTGCTTTTCCCTCCTTTATTTTTTTTCCACCACTTTTACATACTCCACTCTGCAAATTCTATACATGTACTTTGTCGGGCTCTTGTTTCTTCGTTTTTTTTACTATTTATCCATCAAACCTGAACACACTTCCGTTTTTATTCAGAGACACTGATAGAGAAGTGTGAAACCGCATCATCAGATTAATTATCATTACTCACTCTTTAAATACTGGCTATAACGTGTGAACAGCTGATATCGTTATCGGAGTGACAAGGTCACGTCGAGCTCGTCGATAGTTTTTTATATAACGTCTCTTTTTAGGGCGATCAAATTCTGTTCACTGGATGGTTTTTAGATTCTAATAAAACTGGTTCGAATCGGGGTGGCCGATACTCGTCAGCCTTCGGGTCACCCGCAGGGTCTGGCCAACTCGTATAGGAGATATTAAAAAAAAGACGGAGAAGAAAGGAGAGATTCTCCGATTCACCATACGTCGCACAATAGTCTCGCTTTTAGGATTCAGACATTTTTATTGTCGTAGAAAAAAAGACAATCCCACAGTCGGATAACACCCAGGATTGGTTTTGTCCTAAAATTGACAGAAATGGGAGATTTTTTTAACCACTGCTCTACTTTTTCAAATTGTAGTCGATATTTCTTGTTATCGATCTCAATATTATCGATCTCTTGTAATTTTGAACCAGACTTCCGGGATTTGATATTCTCTGTTTCTGATATTCTTGTAGACCTTCATTTTCCGAACATTTTGAGCCCAATCTGGTCGAAAAATTCGTAAAATTGACGAAATGGCGACGGTTTTAGTGAAAACGGATATATGAGGCCCAAATTCTATCCGAATTCCTTCGATCACGTTTTGGACCTCATGCGCTGTTCATGTAGACGAATATTTTCTGAACATTTTAAGCCCAATCTGGTCAACAGATTCCTAAATTTGAAGAAATGTCGACGGTTATAGCGAAAACGGATATATGAGGCCCAAATTCTATCCGAATTCTTTCGATCACGTTTTGGACCTCACGCGCTGTTCACGTAGGCGAATATTTTCTGAACATTTTAAGCCCAATCTGGTCAACAGATTCCTAAATTTGACGCAACGGCGACGGTTTTAGATATACATATGAGGCCCAAATTCTATCCGAATTATTTCGATCACGTTCTGGACCTCATGCGCTGTTCATGTAGTCGAATATTTTCTGAACATTTTGAGCCCAATCTGGTCAACAAATTCCTAAATTTGACGAAATGGCGACGGTTTTAGTGAAAACGGATGAATGAGGCCCAATTTCTATCCGAATATTTTCGATCACGTTTTGGACCTCATGTTCTGTTTGTGTAGTCCAATGTTTTGGGAACATTTTGAGCTCAATCTGGTCGAAAAATTATTGAAATTTACGAAACGGTGACGGTTTTAGTGGAAACGGATGAATGAGGCCCAATTTCTATCCGAATCTTTTCAGGGGGACATTTTTCATCACGTTTTGGTCGATAACTCCGGAACTAACTGACCGATTTTGCTCAAATTTCGCACACAGACTCTTGTTATCAGTAGCTTCGGACTGACTTAGGATCCTTCGAGTTGGAACCAGGATTCGTAAGTTGGATACAAAAAGGTGTGCCGAGAGGCGATAAAACTACGAAAAAAGTAGCTAAAATGAAGATATTTGATGATATATCTTCAAGAACTGAATACTGGTGATGAGAGACTGTGTGCAAAATTCAAGTTGCAACAGTTTGAACAGTTTTTTTTTTTCAGAATTTTAGAATCTAACGCCTTTCAGACTAGATGTTCGCTGATGTTGAAACATATAAAAAAGGAAAAATGAGTTTCTTAAAAAAGTGTTAAACCTTGAGATGATTTCGGAGCAAGGCGAACTAAACGAGTCCATTCAGCATTCGGTATGCGAGATCTCTCTAGGGTTCTTCTATATCCTCGATATAGCAAAACTTGACACGTTGTCTGACACGCCTCGGACACGATGAAATCCGAGACTTTTTTATCAGGCCTTTGTGTTGGTTCAGTATTTCCATCCATACATCGAACTCGCGGGAACGGTGTGTGGCTCAGCTCGGTATAAAGCCGCAAGAAGAAATTTCAGGCTTATAACAGGCCTTGTTCCTTCGGTTTAGTTCCTCAAAAGATCCCTTTGAACACGTGTAGATTTTTACTAGAGATATACCTTCGCCACTACTCGTATATTCTACGCGAGGGATCGGCTCTTCTATATCGAATGAGTTTTCCTTCTTTCTCTGTGAGAACCCAGACCTTCGATAATTTTTTCTTTCTTTCTTTTTTTCCTTTAGTTTGGTATGATTCGAAATCATATGAATAACCACGTCAAGATTAATCTTTTCCCTCCGACAGCAATAAACTTAGATTCCTGTCTCAATTCTTCGTACTTATCTCATCGCAAACCACGAGGAAATTTCGATACAAGATCCGTGGTTTCTCCAGAGTGTTACGAATGAATGAATGAATGATTATGTAAAATCTTGAGTTTTTATAGAAAAATTCTGATGTTCGAATCTTTCAGATTTTCCAGATTCGACACGAAGCAAGATATGGAAAAACTGACAAACGACTTTCTTGAGGATAGTAAACTGACTATGCACACCAAATTTTGTTAGGAAATATGAAAAATTGTAGGAGTTATCCGAATTTTAGAATTTTGAGATGCAGGTGCGTCGGGTATCGTGGAAGTATTTAGTCAAAAAATCCTAACTTCTTCAATTTTGAATATTATTAGCTGAAATTTGGAGTGTATTTTGACCGTCTGTCATCCCATCCAGAAAAAAATCGGCAACCGCTTGCGACCAATAGTCGGTTTTGTAGATACGAAACAATGAGAAACTTACCTATAATTGAATCACGGTACTGGATGAAGAAAACTGGTTTAAAAATCCATCTGAACGTCGTGTGTCGAATGGGTAGAGTCCCATCGAGGATGAATTATGATATTCTAATAACTTGCACACTGGGAGTATAATCACAGTAAAAACGATTTTTTTATATACTTTTTTCTAAAATTAATTAGTAACTTCACTTCGAAAAATTATGCGATATGCTTGTATCACAGACCGTGTATCTCGTGTAACGAAGTATCACAAAAACCAAGATCCACAATCACTTTAGTAACGATTTAATCAATCCACTCGAGACGATATCTATAATCATTTATAATCAATAATCACCGATCATCGTCATGATTCAAACAAATCATTTTCTTTTCTTTTTTTTCTTATACAGTGTTAAAAGTAACAAATTTAGCAGATTTTTAAATTTCTTTTCATCACACTCTGATATCAGATTCGTTTCCACGAACTGAAAGAATCGAAATTACACACTTCGTATTAATTAACGATCCAAAATCTCGTTTCACACTCTGATTTATGATTTTTCTTCGAGACTAATCACTGCGATTAACAATTTTCTTTTCATATCGTTTCACCTCATCAGCACAAAAAAACTTGACAAGTTGTTCGATAATTGACGGCAGAACCAAAAAAACAATCAATCAATCGATATCACAAGCTTCACGTATCGCAAGGAAGAAAAATCGATGATCGATACACGAAATGAAATGAAAAACCGTGGGCAGATTTGATCAAATATATATTTATATATATATATACACATGTGTATGGAAAAAAAGGGGAGAGTGAGGTGAAAATTTTTCCTCTTTTTTTTTTAAATTTTTACTCCTCCTTTTTTTGTAACACCGTTTGTATAATAAAGTAGAGTGTCTGATTCCCTCCGCCTTGGGCAACACTCCGACCGTACTGTCGCGCGACGTGGTTTGCCGGGCGGTTTAGTATGTTCGCGGTTCCTCGCGAGACGCCCCCGACCCGACGCTCGACGACACCCCCCGCGACTCCGCGGAACGACGCTGACGCCGACGCCGAACGAATGCGCGTTGCATACCTCTATCCGTTCGCGTTCCTGGTTCCTCTCTCTGCCAGCCTGTCCTACCTGCTCGGCGAGTTTCTGCTGGGATCAATTTTACGCTCTGCTCTTACTTCGGCCTGGTTACAAAAAACCCGATTTTTTCAATTTTGTGTCATTTTTTTTTGAAGAATAAAGAAAGTGGAAGAAATTATCGTGATCGAAATTAATGAATTTGATGAGTAATCGATCGGATTCGATCTGGTCGAATATAATATTCCATCCAGAATATGAAAGCTCAGGACCATCGACTAGGATATTTAATATTGCCGGGGTTTCTATGAATTTGATTTTATAACCGCGAACCCGGAGTCACGATTCAATATATATGTACGTCTAATGATGCGCGACTTTTCCCGAACTGAAGTATGAATTTATGGATGGAAACGAGAGGAGATGAGGTTTACAGTGAAATGTGGGAAAAACTCCTGAATTCCACACTCTGATCCTACCTTATTATTTGAGAGCTATATTTTCCGAACATTTTGAGCCCAATCTGGTAAAAAAAATCCTAAAATTGACGAAATGGCAGCGGTTTCAGTAGAAACGGATATAAGAGGCCCAATTTCTATCCGAATATTTTCGATCACGTTTTGGACTTCATGCGCTGTTCATGTAGTCGAATATTTTCTGAACATTTTGAGCCCAATCTGGTCAACAAATTCCTAAATTTGACGAAATGGCAACGGTTTCAGTGAAAACGGATAAATGAGGCCCAAATTCTATCCGAATATTCTCGATCACGTTCTGGACTTCATGCGCTGTTCATGTAGTCGAATATTTTCTGAACATTTTGAGCCCAATCTGCTCAACAAATTCCTAAATTTGACGAAATGGCGACGGTTTTAGTGAAAACGGATAAATGAGGCCCAAATTCTATCCGAATTCTTTCGGTCACATTCTGCACCTCATGCGCTGTTCATGTAGTCGAATATTTTCTGAACAATTTGAGCCCAATCTGGTCAACAAATTCCTAAATTTGACGAAATGGCGACGGTTTTAGTGAAAACGGATAAATGAGGCCCAAATTCTATCCGAATTCTTTCGATCACGTTCTGGACCTCATGCGCTGTTCATGTAGTCGAATATTTTCTGAACATTTTGGGCCCAATCTGGTACGAAAATTCCTAAAATTGACGAAATGGCGACGGTTTGAGTGAAAACGGATAAATGAGGCCCAAATTCTATCCGAATTCTTTCGATCACGTTCTGGACCTCATGCGCTGTTCATGTAGTCGAATATTTTCTGAACATTTTGGGCCCAATCTGTTACGAAAATTCCTAAAATTGACGAAATGGCGACGGTTTTAGTGAAAACGGCTAAATGAGGCCCAAATCTATCCGAATGTTTTCAGGAGGACATTTTCGATCACGTTTTGGTCGATAACTCCGGAACTAATTGACCGATTTCGCTCAAATTTCGCACACAGACTCTTGTTATCAGTAGTTTCGGACTGACACAGGATCTTTCGAGTCGGAACCAGGATTCGTGAGTTGGATACAAAAAAGTGTACCAAGAGGCGATAAAAATACGAAAAAAGTAGCTGAAATCAACATACCTGATAATATATCTTGAAGAACTGAAAGATCCTCTGTCAGGCCATGAATACTGGTGGTAAAAGACTGTGTGCATATGGTTTCAGTGTATCATGAAGAATATGAAACGGAAAAAACCGTGTCGAGAAAATTAACCACCAGACCGTAAGATTTTTGTGATAAGATTGTGAATCTAATCGTAAAATGTGGGGAAAGGTTGGTAGAATAATGTCAGCCGGGGGTCATTTGACCAGAGAAAGTAGTCGATGTGAAAATTTGATTGCAACTGATGCATTACCGTGCTTGAATAGGTGGAGCGGTCTATACCGGAACTTCTTAGATTACTGTTATTCAAAGAAACAGAATATCTAGAGGTTACATACCACGTGTATACACATATACCTCGAACGAAGTGGTTTTATGCATCGCGTATATACACAATGCACATATGCATGACGTATCTTATTTGAAGAATAAAGAATTCAGAACCCTGCTCTATGCAGATGCTGGTTTCAACTCATATTATATTTATAGTACACGTAATACAGCCCAGAAGGAACCTAATATCCTTCTCCACTGACCCAGGCTTTTCCGATATCGATTCAACGACCTCAAATTTTGTTATTATTCTACGAAAAATCGAACGAAACAAGCACAGTATCGACTCCATCTGCCCTAACCCACATTTTACTCCACGAGAGTGACCATGTGACTAAACTCACTCGACAAGAGATACAATGTCATCAAATCACGTCACGATCATGTGTCCATGTTACCAAAGTGAAGAGAGTTACCATAATATCACTTCAGATGTGATGTCCCAATCGTTTCATAGGCATTTCATCAGATGACTGTCCCAACTATGTCACAAGTGGATACCGCCTTGCTAGAGCTACTTTGGAATAGTGATAATGTGACCAGAGTGACCCTCAAACAGTTACCAGGTCATAAAGTCACTCAAAAAGAGTGATCACACCAGTAAAGCTCATAGAAGAGAATGAGCATGTCAGAAACCACTTCGATGAGAGTGACCATGTCATTGCAGTCACGATACTGACTAATGCCACTGGTCAAATGGTAGTTTTCATAAGTTTTCGGAAGTCACCTGTACACTAAAAATCATAGTGCATAGCCCCTGGCACCAGATTAATGAAGAATGAAGATCGTTTCAGCCCACTGAAGTCACTTGATAACAGTGTCAATGAGACTGAATATGTGGTTCTAATAAAAACGACGTTGGAGAGCATGTATGCTATAACTTTTCTCTTCTTTCAAGTGTGCAATAGAGTGCACTCATGTTCCTCATATTCGATAATTATCTGCCTACAGGTAAGTTCTTGACTTTCAACCCCTGGTTGCCTCAGAGTCTGTTCTTCTTCCTTCATGGCATTGATGCCTACAATATGATAGAACAACGTTGAAGAGAGGCACCGCGGCACACAGAGCGTGGCACATAACGCACAGTAACGAAACGACGCGGCTAATATTTGCGGCATCGATCGTGGAGCGACGGTGTGCGCCGGGACGGTGAGTTCAAATTGAATTACTCCGTCACGGTGCACCCTCTGCAACCTCCACCACGGTACTCCCAGCATTTCCAGGAGCCTCGCTATGAGGCTGTGTGTGGCTCGACTACCCGGTACTCGTATGAAACCCCTTTGCCTTGTTCGGCACCTGCAACCCCGTCGATGGGGGCAGGAAATTGTTTCCGTTATAACAACCCCCTGCGTTTTACTGGAAAGTGTACTTTCCACCCTGCCCGTGCCGTAGATGGAAAGTTGGAGTATTCGATGGAGCTGGTGGTTTTTGGGAATCAGTTCATAGCGATTTTGACGCTTTTTTATCATCAGGGATTTGGAAGTCTGCCCGAAGAAGACGAGTGTCTTAAGACTTCTAGTCTACCGCCTGGAAGCTGGTTTGTGGATTAATTAGACTAATTATTCTTTACGGTTGGATGACTGCCGGGAGTCTGGTAAACAAGCATAGCTCACGATTAACTCGGAAGGCGTAGTGTAGTGTCGGATTCGTTGTCAAAGAATTAATGCTTCGTTGAGCAGAAACGCATATTTCGTACATGGATGTCTGGAAACTGGGAAATACTGATATCCTGAAATTCATATAACCAGATGCGTCTCACTGTAAAACACGGTCTCAACTCGCAATATCGTAATTAGACGAGATAAACTCTCAGAAAGTTCCCGAGACATGCAACTTTTGAAGAAAAACCTTATAAAAACGGCCGTAACTCTTTCTGTTATCATCTTGTGGAAAATGTTCGCGAAATGAAAAATTTGCAGCTCTTCAAGACCCACAATTTTTGTCCCAAGCTTTTTTTGACCAGACTTAAGCCTACTGACATAAATGGATTTTTATACAAGCTTCTGACTTCGACGAATACCTAGACGAGTCATTAGAATCAATTTCACTAGGGATGTGATGATTCTACGTAAAATGTTGATCAGAGATTAATTCTGCGTCTTTTGAAGCCCTACAACTATTGTCTGAAACATTGTTCTACTAGACTCGATCCTGCCTGAATATCTCAAATTATTCAATAAACTATTTTTGTTCCAGTTTCGTGCTTTCGACAAGATTGCAATCTTATAAAAACCGTTTTAACTCGTCACGTGACAGTCTAATGAAAAACATTCATGGAATATAAATTTTGCATTGTTTCAAGCTCAACAACTTTTGTCTGAAACATTTTTCTACTAGACTCGATCCTGCCTGAATATCTCAAATTATTCAATAAACTATTTTTGTTCCAGTTTCGTGCTTTCGACAAGATTGCAATCTTATAAAAACCGTTTTAACTCGTCACGTGACAGTCTAATGAAAAACATTCATGGAATATAAATTTTGCATTGTTTCAAGCTCAACAACTTTTGTCTGAAACATTGTTCTACTAGACTCGATCCTGCCTGAATATCTCAAATTATTCAATAAACTATTTTTGTTCCAGTTTCGTGCTTTCGACAAGATTGCAATCTTATAAAAACCGTTTTAACTCGTCACGTGACAGTCTAATGAAAAACATTCATGGAATATAAATTTTGCATTGTTTCAAGCTCAACAACTTTTGTCTGAAACATTTTTCTACTAGACTCGATCCTGCCTGAATATCTCAAATTATTCAATAAACTATTTTTGTTCCAGTTTCGTGCTTTCGACAAGATTGCAATCTTATAAAAACCGTTTTAACTCGTCACCTGACAGTCTAATGAAAAACATTCATAGAATATAAATTTTGCGTTTTTTCAAGCTCAACAACTTTTGTCTGAAACATTTTTCCACTAGACTCGATTCTGCCTGAATATCTCAAATTATTCAATAAACTATTTTTGTTCCAGTTTCGTGCTTTCGAAAAGATTGCAATCTTATAAAAACCGTTTTAACTCGTCACGTGACAGTCTAATGAAAAACATTCATAGAATATAAATTTTGAGTTTTTTCAAGCTCAACAATATTTGTCTGAAACATTTTTGAGCTAGACTCAATCCTGTCCAGATATTTCCGATACTACGTCCACTTTCATTTTTCAAATAAACTATCTTATCGTCGCGTTATAAAAACCGATTTAACTAACGGAAAAAATTGACGGTAGATAAATTTCATTCTTTTCAAACCCGCCAAATTTCGTTTCGGGTTTTTTCTCCCCAGAGTGAATCCTGATTCCTGTCCCAGGTATCGTAAATTGTATGAAAAATGATGATTATTTTCTTTTTTTCTTGACAATCAACCCGAGATCGGCGGCCTGAGCATCCCGAATGAGAGGATGGCAGGCAAAAGCTTGACTAAAAACTATTATTCTTTTAAATCTCAATCTTCGCGCGGGGGGGTTGGGGTGGGAGCAGGCGGCCTCGACAAATTGGACCATAACCTGCAAGAGTTGGTTCAACTAATGAGCCGCGCGAGCGAGTGTAAAGGGACAGTGACCGAGATGAAGAGAATAAAGCGAGACGGAGGGAGATGGAGATACTACAGGAGAACGAGGAAGATGGAGACTAGAATCAGGAATCAAGAACAAACGACGATCCACTTGCGGTTAGAGAGGCGGTACCCAACCAGAATTCAAGACCAGCCAGTGGTCCGCGTTTTCTCAGATATCCAGAGAGCGAGAGAGAGAGAGAGAAGAGAAAGAGAGACAGAAACGAGAAGCCAAGGAAGGACATTCCATTGCACCGGCTAGAGATTTATTTGCCGAATAAATGTTGAGGAGGTATTTTTAATGGCTGACAATAGTGGTCTGATAGTGATCTCACAAACGTATTGTCGTTCAACATCGTATATAATCCGGCTCCGGGCATCGACGCACCAAACGAAACCAAAGACCGTCGCCCCCACTCCTCCCATATTCCACCTCCACCTATTAGCGTGACGACATTTTCAACGATCTTAGTTATAACCTAAAAACATACGGCTTAAGATGCTCCCCAAAAAGGGAAACATGACATAACCTAAAACTGGTCATTCATGAAGGTCTACATGGGTTCCAGTCTAATGTATGAGATGGGCGCCATAGGCTTAACAAGATAACCTAAAATAGATTCTTGGTTGAGGTGTGCAAAGTCTCATTGAAATATGTGAGGTGAGCGCCATACGCAAACTGGTTCTCGAAAATAAACGCAATTGGATAATTTTCGGAGGTTTTTCAACGACATAACCTTAAATCGATTTTCTGTGAAAGCCCCAATATGACGAGGGTGTGCGAAGTTCGACTGAAATATGAAAGTTAGGAATATGCAAACCGGGTAGAATTAGAAGGGAAGTTGGGCGCCAAAGCGACCCTTGAAGATGACGAAAGCGATTCATGTCTGACATAGAATATTGTATCCGCGATGAGGGAGCGGGGGGTGGGGGTGTAGCGGATCATAAATTACCCCTTACCGAGTCCGCAGTCATAGTCGCGACGCTATGGCTGCACACGTACCGGGGGTATGGGGGCGGAATAATCGAGGGTGCCAACCGGAAGCTGTGACTCCCAGGTTGCGAGAGAACTTGCGGAATTCATTATAAGCCATTGAACAAAGCGCGGCTAGCGGACTGAGGTGAAGAATAAAAATTTCATAGCCGGGAACGCATCTAGGCGACCAGAGCGGGACCCCCCACGCCGCCATGCACCGAATGCGCGCGCAGCTCGAGGGCTAGGCGAAGTCGAGAGAGTCTTGGGCCCCTTGCGAGGCTAGAAACACCATCAGTGACTGGTATGAGACGATTCAACGCGTCCTGGGCACACCGCGATATTGGGTAGGCTGAATTTATAGTCGTGTAGTTGCTGTCTGAGCCACCCGCGGCGCGACCCACGGACTCGACGTACCGAACATCAATAAGAACTGCTGCTCAGATAAATCCGGTGTTTTGACAGTGTTTCGTAATAATTTGCCAATAGGGTTTCTCTACGTTTACATCGTGCATCGACATAACCTATAACCGATGATTTCGATCGACGCTGAGGCCTGATCCCGTCATTCGTCATTCTTTATTCCCTCTAGAATATTTTTCACGGACGCGATGACGAAAATAGGCGGAAAATCCTATGCCGTACTCAAACGAATGGTAATTTATTGAAATCACAAGGTTTATTGTGCTTTCCAGTCGATTCTTTGCTCCATCGAGTCACCCCACCGTCCGACATGGTTTGGGCGTGGTGCCTCGCCCCGGAGACCCCTCATATTCTGTTTTAAGGGAAATTAAAGGATCTTTGAACCAGTAGTCGACGGTTGAAAGACCGTCAAAATAAAGCTTTGAACGATTTTATCGCCACGCGCCCATATTTAGACGCCAAAGCCCCCGTAGCTACAGAACGACTAGAGCTACCGGTTTGATTCAACGCTCTTTCGACTCAGGGCGACGAGTTCCTCTCGGAACTGTCGAAGAATGTCTAAAAATCGACGAGGAACCGAAGTCAGGGAGAAGATCGACTCGAATTTGAGGTTATCCCGGAGCCAGAGTACGAGAATCGATTAAGAGGTATCCCGCAGACACGCAGGCTGCATAATTTCTGCATCTCTGTCAAAATATATTCCCCGAAATTCCACCTCGAGGCAGGACGGTGTCGGACAGGCCATTTCTCGCCCGCACGCGAATATCCATTAGCGAAAATGAGAGGAGGATGAGGACGGAGAAATAAATCGCGATAAGAATAACGCGGGGTAAAAAGGTTTTTTTGAATCTTAATTCCCTAAATAATATCAACGATACAAAGTTCGACCGAGGCTGCTACCAGTTCGGGTCTCATCTCGTCCGGAGATATGTTCGTGTACGCTTCGAGGTAAGGATCGCTTCGCGGACGGCTGGGTGAGCAGACAGACATGGGCGCTACAAATGGGCGGGCCGGTCTGCAACTGCCCTGAGGTCACGCACAAGAAGAGAAGCTCGCCGATGCGGAGGGAGCGAGATACCGAGAGAGACGGACAGAGAAAGAGGGAGACAGGTGAGAGGGAGATCAAGGTGAACCACTTATACGTTACTGACTGGATTACATTAAGCGATCCGCCGCCGCCGCCGCCGCCGCCGCCACCACCACCACCATCACCATTGCATCGCCGCCGCGGAGTGAAACAACTCTAATTTCGCTCGAATCACAACATTTTTTGTTCCTTTTTTTTAAATGTTTAAACTCTTCTTTACCCAAGTGAGTAACTTTGGAAGAGTGATGATATTCACTCCTTATGAGTGAAAGTATTATTCAATCTTTTAGAGTGACTACATTCACTCGATTGTCGTAGAAATCGATCCATTTTTGCACGTACGAATTCATCCTTGAGAGTGACAATATTCACTCCGTTCGAAGGACTCCAATCACTCCTTGAAAGTGACGATATTCACTCCACCAGAGTGACAATATTCACTTCATTGGAGTTCATGAAGTCACTCCCTATTCACTCCACAAGAGTGACAATATTCACTTCA